>QLPI01006532.1:0-18843 GCA_003314275.1 Chroogomphus rutilus | reverse complement strand
CAATGCACGAGTACGTTGAAGCCAACGCCACTACTCTTGGCCTGCAGGACTTGGCCATAGTCTGCTCGACCTTTTCGCCAACACCCCTCGGCAGTACCGAAGTCCGTCAGTAACCGAAGCTTGACAACCAGTGAGAGCAGCATTGTGATAAATAGTTATCCCCTTTTGTTTGTTTGCATCTCTGATATGATATGTATATATAAGGAGGACCTAGACATAGGGAATGGCATGGGTCACCCACGGGTCAAATGTGGGTGACCTGCACCCGACCCATGGGAAACCCGAACCCATCAACCCATGGGTTTTTTCCCATGGGTCGATGGGTCTCGGGTGTTGTCAAGTACCATACCGAGACACGTCTATTCGGCAATGCCGACCGAGCAATCACCCCATATCCACGACCAAGTACTCGCATTGCATGCATGACACTTGGTATGCCAGTTTTGGCTCGGCACGTCCACCATCCACACTCCCTGTCCCCACCCCTCGACCCTTTTCACCTCGGGACTTCCTGTCCTTGTACTATCCTCGGTTACAAGCCTTGTCTTATAGTCTGGCACCTCCTATTGTCCTATCTTTGGACACATTCTATTATCCTGTCTTTTATTGTTTTATCCCCGCGTTGCATTCCTTATTCTAATTTTATTCATTTTGGACAATAACCACATGCTCTGCATACCTTGTTGTCCCACATTCCTTATTCCACATGTCGCTTCTTAACCTATATAAGTAGGACATGCATGTACATATTTCCTCATTCTGGGTATCGACTAGGCTTAGGCCCTTCTACCTTCTTCTCTTCTGTTAAGTCCTCGACTCGAGCCGGCATCATCAGCATCCCCTCGAGTATCTGTCTGTGGCAAATACAGTGGCACGCACGGCAAGTAGGGTGCAATGCACGAGCACGTTGAAGCCAATGCCACTACTCTTGGCCTGCAGGACTTGGCCATAGTCCGCCCGACCTTTTCGCCAACACCCCTCGGCAGTACCGAAGTCCGTCAGGAACCGACGCTTGACAGTATACCCAGAATCAAACTACTTTCCGTGCACCCACGGTTTACGAATATGGTCTTTCAAGACACCCTTTTAATGATCTTTCTATCTTGTTATTCGGAACCGGGTCTCCCGGTGGCCTTTCTAACTGTTTTGAATCAGGATCTGCTCATAGCTTCACCAGATCGCCTTACTCCTAGGAGGTTGTCCAACAAGACAGATCCACGCCACCGCATTTCCAACCCAATACCAGTATAGATTCGCAAACCACCCAGTTCAGAAGAACTTCAGTTTTTTCTGGCCAACTGGAAGGCAACGCCCCACCCTCGGCAATCTGTCCGGCATGCTTGATCAATCAGCATCAGCTCACAGACCATTTGAAAATTTGATTATGACCTTTCTCGATCTAGTATTTCTTGCTAACAAAGCACAGATACATCTACTAGATTTTCCGTCCGGACAATATCAGTCCACCCATCCGTCTGTCATGTACTAGATCCGTCGGTCAGCAATATTCGGGCACAACTCGCTCACCCACTATAATCCGTTGATTAACAGGGTATTGGGCAGTATTATAATCTTTCAAGCTACTAACGTTTTTAGGTGCATCCCAATGGCCTAGGTCCAGGCGGCATTTGCCACTGTTCCAAAAGCCTCACCCAGGATCCTGTTCCGTCGCTGGAAGCTTCGCCAATAGCCCTAGTCAATGCAACTGCCTTGTGCATGCTTGTATACCAGAACGGCTGGCAAGTTTTTTCGGCAGGGACCTCTCGGTCAACGTTGTCATTCGGCACATTTGGCCAAGGTCTCATCCATCCATCCCCATCCGTTCCCGTTTTTTCACTCCGTATATACGTGTCATATGCATTTACGATCCTTCTCCGTTCTTCTCGGCTAGAGGGTAGACGGTGGGACGTCTACCTAAAAGGGGGGGGTGGCGACCAGCTAGAAACCTTTTCAAACTGCTCAAACTCCCCTCCCGAAGACGTCCCTCTCCCGAAATCCCCCTCCATTCATCACGCTCTGTCCTGTTCCCCACTCCCTCCATTCCATTCCGTCACCTATCACGTCCTCCTCTTCCCCGATCCCTTCTCCGACCACTCAGCCACTTCCCTATACGATCCCAACACTCCACTCACGATCTTACGACCACCCTTACTCCCGAAAATACCCCCTCATTCCACCATTAACCTCTAATCCCTCCACAAACATCCATCCCAGTCCATCCGCCACCCTCTTCTCCCATCAATATGACACAACCGAGCTGCCGAATACCTCGGCACCTCTGACTTGTTGTATTTTTTTCCCTTAATTTCTTTTATTTCTTCTTCCTTCAAAAAATTGATTAAAATTATACAAATTTCATTTCCCTAATCTATCTCCACATCTTCATCCTCATTCCCCTCCTCCTGCTCTTCCCCCTCTTCACCCCGCAATGTATTCCCCAACTCCTCCAAAAGTTGAGCATCCATCGAACCCAAACCCTTCTCGAGGAGGAGCAACATCGTATTCTCCATCCGTCGCATCCTCTTGATAAGCTCCGCGAACATCTCCTCCATCCTCTCCGTCCCCTCCGTTTTCTCAGCCTTCCCAGTCCGCTTTCATTTCGATACCTTAGCCGGCGGTACCTCCGCGGTAGCTCGCCCGCTCGGCTTCTCGGTACAGGCCCTTTTCGGCCTCTTCACAGAAAGGTCGCCCGCTTCCTCGGAAGGCAGAGGCGCCGAAAACGAACCGTCGCGCGTCGATGTGTTTCCGCGCTTTATACAGGAAAATCAATAAAAAACCCGAAAAAAGAATAAAAAAATATAACTCACCTATACCCCCTTCTGCCCCCCACTCCTTCCTCATCCACACATACTCGGCCCCTTGATAGGCCCCGAATCCGCACCCCTACCCCTCTTCCGCGTCGCACCACTCAGGACTCCCGATGTACCGAGGTTTCCCTCCCCGGCCTGTGCGGCCAACACGACCCCCTCCGTTTCCTCTGCGGCTGTTTGCGCACCTCGAACGGCCCCCTGACTATCGATCCTGCTGGGAATCGGAGCATCCCCGAGCTCCCGTTCGCTACCATCGGTTTCGGCATTCATCCTTTGGGTGTTGTGGTTTGATGATAGAGTAATGTGGTGAAGCCCAGAAAATGTGACGTCACGAATAGGCATCCCAAACCTTAAACAAAATAATCTCCGGCTTCATGGGTTCAGCCGCTAGAGGGGGGATACTGTCAAGTACCGTACCGAGACACGTCTATTCGGCAATGCCGACCGAGCAATCACCCCATATCCATGACCAAGTACTCGCGTTGCATGCATGACACTTGGTACGCCAGTTTCGGCTCAGCACGTCCACCATCCACACTCCCTGTCCCCACCCCTCGACCCTTTTCACCTCGGGACTTCCTGTCCTTGTACTATCCTCGGTTACAAGCCTTGTCTTATAGTCTGGCACCTCCTATTGTCCTATCTTTGGACACATTCTATTATCCTGTCTTTTATTGTTTTATCCCCGCGTTGCATTCCTTATTCTAATTTTATTTGTTGTGAACAATAACCACATGCTCTGCATACCTTGTTGTCCCACATTCCTTATTCCACATGTCGCTTCTTAACCTATATAAGTAGGACATGCATGTACATATTTCCTCATTCTGGGTATCGACTAGGCTTAGGCCCTTCTACCTTCTTCTCTTCTGTTAAGTCCTCGACTCGAGCCGGCATCATCAGCATCCCCTCGAGTATCTGTCTGTGGCAAATACAGTGGCACGCACGGCAAATACAGTGGCACGCACGGCAAGTAGGGTGCAACGCACGAGCACATTGAAGCCAACGCCACTACTCTTGGCCTGCAGGACTTGGCCATAGTCCACCCGACCTTTTCGCCAACACCCCTCGGCATTACCGAAGTCCGTCAGTAACCGACGCTTGACAGGTGTGCGCCACACCTGTATGCAATACATTGTGTACGTGGCAGCATGTGCATGTACGGGCATTTCATATGTCATGTTTGTCACAGCACGTGCACATATGTCACATATGTGGTGGCATGTGTACGTATGGGCATTGCGTACATCGCGTTTGTCATGGTGCATGTGCATACATCATGTACATGGCGGTGCATGCATGTACAGGTATTGAGTACATCATGTTCATCATGGCATATGCGCATACATTGTGTATGTCACATTCATCACGGAGTGTGCGCATACATTGTGTATGTCACATTCATCATGGAGTGTGCACATACATTGTGCATTGTGTATGTCGCGTTTGTCACAGTGCATGCACATACGTTGCGTACGTGGCGGCATGTGCACATACTGGCATTGCGTATGTTGCGTTCATTGTGGCATGTGCATGTACATCATGTACGTCACATTCGTGGTGTCACGTGTGTGTACGGCGCATTCATCGCCTTCAGGGCATCGCTTTCGTGTCGGCGTGTGTGCATACATGTAAGTCGCATTCGTGTCGGAGTTGATACCCCGGGTTGGGCCTGGGTCACGGGTGCTTGCGGCTTGACCTGCACCCACACCCAAGGACACCCAACCCAGTGACCCGTGTGGGTTGGCCTGATGTTAGATCCGCGTGTCGGCGCTTAGCTAGAGACTTCCGGAAGGATTTTCGGAGAGTTCCGAAGGGTTTCCGAAGGGGGGGAATTGTATTCCGAGGGCGAAGGGTCGGAATCGGAATCGGAATCGGAATGGGGCAGAGGTCAGGAATGCCGTGGGTCTTGGGACTGTTCACGGTATAGGGGAATACGAGTGGTTCGAAGTCGCAGGGACTTGGCTTCAACTTATGTGTTGCGCCCTCCTCGATCGTCTGTCCCTAATTTCGGAAAGTCGGAAAGTTTACCGGAACTTAATCGGAAACTACGACGCAGAATTAAGTTGATATTCATACTGGCGAATAGTCCAGTCGACTGGTGACTTATATACATGTATCTACTTTTGTACTATCTTTTACCGAGTAAAGACAAGGGGGGGGAGAGAGTACAAGGGGCAACATAAGAAGAACAAGGAGTGAGGTACGCGATGATCCTGCGTGTCGTCGTCTATCAAAGGAGCGGAACCTTGATTTCGGAATCTTCGGAGGTTTGGAAATACGGAACCTCGGAATGATGCATCGGAAATCCGGAAATCGGTTATTCAGACTTTGAGTGGTCAGAAAGGTCCCGGAAAAGGTGTGGGTGGTTGTGGGGGCTGGTATGGGTTTATTGAGAGTACGGGCCATAACACCTGACCCGTGCATCTTCTTACCTAGACAGCCACCCTTATACTGGAACTTATACCATGTTTGGTATAGTAGACTAAATATGCCTAGTTCTAATACAGGAACTTATTCCATGTAAGTTACACTTACAATAGGTTATAGGCCCTGCTTGAATGCACATACCTATCATACTTTGCTGGCTCACAAGCTCCTTCATATACTTGCAGACACAGTCCTCATCATATCACTGCATCTAGTATATCCAAATTCTTTGCTTCTATTGAGAAGTTTGATGGAACTAATTAGGATAACTGGTCTTATGCCATCAAGAGTGCTTTCTGACTCTCTATTAAATCCCCATGTGTCAGGCATTGGAAATGCCGATGATACTGTCAGGAATCGGTCAAGTCCTGGAGACCAATCGGGATGGCTTGGCTTCAATGTACTGATGTGTTGCACCCTACCTTCCACGTGTACCACTGATTTCTGACAGAAGGGGTACCTGTGAAGGTGCTGAAGGTGCTGGCCCAAGGGAGGACTTCAGACGGGAGGAAAGAGAGGACAAGGAGGCCTATACCAAGTTGATATCCAGAATGAGGAACTATCTACATGCATGTGCTACTTATATAGATTCAGAAGCAAGATGTGGAATAAGGAATGGAGAACAACAAGGTATGCAGAGCATGTGGAGGCATTGTCCACAATGATTAAGAATAGAATGAAAGAATGTAAACAAGAATATAATAATAAAAATAGGATAATAGGGGTGTGGCCAAGGATAGGACATGTCAAGTACACATACCAAGTGTCCAGTAATTCAGCAGTGCCGACTGAGCAGTCAGACTACATCCACACAAGTGTCCAAGCCATATGAAAGTCACTTGGTATGCCGGTTTTGGCTCAGCACATCCACCATCCACATTCCTCGTCCCTACCCCTCATCCACTTTGCCTCATTCTGTCAAGTACACGTACTGAGGTTCTAGTTATTCGGCAGTGCCGACCAAGCAGCCATTCTATGTCCATGTACAAGTGTCCACGCTGTATGCACGTCACTTGGTACGCCGTTCTAGGCTCGGCACGTCCACCACACCATTTGCCCGTTCCTCGATCCGCTTCACCTCGGGACTTCCTGTCCTTGTTCTATCTTTGTGCGCAGCCCTTGTTTTATAGTCATGCACTCTCTATTGTCCTGTCCTTGACCCATTCCCTATTATCCTATCGTTTATTGTTTTATCCCGGTTTACATTCCTTGTTCTAATTTTACTCATTGTGGACAATAACTGCATGCTCTGCATATCTTGTTGCTCCACATCCTTATTCCACATGTCGCTTCTTAACCTATATAAGTAGGACATGCATGTACATATTTCCTCATTGTGGGTATCGACTAGGCTTAGGCCCTTCTACCTTCTTCCTCTCGTGAAAGTCCTCGACTTGGGCCGGCATCACCAGCATCCTCCCGAGTACCTCTCTGTTGCAAATCGGTGGCACGCACAGCAAGTAGGGCGCAACACACGAGTACGTTGAAGCCAATGCCACTACTCTTGGCCTGCAGGACTTGGCCATAGTCTGCCTGACCTTTCGACAGCATCCTTCGGCAGTACTGAAGTCCGTCAGTATCCGAAGCTTGACACATTCACCATCCACTAATCCTACCCCATCTGCTCCTTACTCCTCAACCCATCTTACCTCGGGACACCTGACTATTGTTTTATCCTCGGTCATAACCCATTGTTTTATAGCCATACACTCCCTATTGTCCTATCCTGGGCCACATTCCTATTATTCTATTTTCATTGTTCTACTCCCATTTACATTCCTCCATTCTATTTTTTGCTCATTGTGGACAATACCCCCACATGCTCTGCATACCTTATTGTCCCACATTTGTTATGGCCCATACCGCCAATGAATCAACATTAATCTCCACAACCACCCATACCATTTCTGGGACCTTTCCAACCACCCAAAGCCTGAACAACTGCTTTCCAAATTCTGTTATATCAACCCGAGGTTCTGCGTTCCTGAACCTCTGAAGATTCCAAAGCCAAGGTTCTGCTCCTTTAATAAACGACGTGCAGGATCATCGCATACCTCACTCCCTTGTTCTTCATTCTGTATTGCCCCTTGTACTCTTTCCCCCCCTTGTCTTTACTCGGCAAAAGTTAATACAAAGGACTAGATACATGTATATAAGACACCAGTCGACTGGACTATTTGCCAGTACCAATATCAACTTAATTCTGCATCATAGTTTCTGATTCAGTTCCGGTAAACTTTCCGACTTTCCGAAATTAGGGACAGATGATCGAGGAGGGCACAACATATAAGTTGAAGCCAAGTCTCTGTGACCTTGTACCACTCGAACCACCTAATACCATGAACAGTCTTAGTCTCCCTGGCACTTCCTGCCTTTCCACCCCTTTTCCAATTCCGTCCGTGAACCCGCGACCTCTAGTCCCTCCATCTCCGGAGTACGAAACCCCTTTTGGAAACCATTTGGAACCTCTGGAAACCCTTCTGGAGTATCTAGCTAAGCGCCAACATACAGATTTAACAACATTCCTTATTCCACATGTCGCTTTCTAACCTATATAAAGTAGGATGTTAGGGAACAGGGGATGATCCCTTGAAGTCTGGACACTTCTCAACCGGTTCTATATGTAGGAGTCCAAACCTCTCCTCCAAGGAATAACCCAACTTAAATCAGTCTCATCTGGACTACTAAAAAAATGTTATAATGTTTTGGCTGGCCATTTAAGAGTGAATTACCTTCAAGTAATTAACTCTTAAATTATCATGCTCTTCAAGCCCAAGGAAAACCTCCAAAAAACACTTATTTTTTCGCTTATTTCTATTTAGGACCCACAGGGACCCACAGCCAGGTGCCAAACAATTACACTTGGAAAATGGCGCCAAACTGCCGGCTCAAGCTCTCAAGAACAAAACGTACAACAAATTCCTGGGTTTATGTAATAACTATTACACACAAGGTCAGCCCAGAAGCACGGCTCAATTATTACTATTAATATTTCATGACTTGACCAGTCATGAGACTACCAGCCATTGGAATATGACTCAGTAATGACTACAGGGTGACTTGTAACTGCCACAGGCTTCTAGGACTTTCCATTCCTTTCCACACCCTTCCACTAATTTCAGGAAAGACTTGCCTTATCGGGGAGTTATATAATCAGCATAGAATTAGTATAAAAAGAGACTAGTTCTGTAGCATAGAATCAATCTTACTTTCACCCATAGTCTATCGGATTATCTTGTGCAGCAAGCACTCTTAGGTACGTTGGTCCAAAGACCAGTGCCAAATCAACAAGTCTGAAGACTTGTTGACAGGGGTTTATTCCAAAGAGTAAATCTCAAACCCTTCTACCAAAGTGGAAGGTTTCTTGGTTAAAAACACAAAGGTATGCAAAAACATAGTAAAAGAACTAAATCAGATTTATAGAACATCCATGGAAATAATCCTAGGCAAGGGTAGAATAATAGTTCACGCACATAAACTATTATTCCTACACAAAATTGACAAGGTACCTGCCAAGGCCCCCTCTAAACAATTCTTTTTGGACATCAACCCGGACAGGCATTAGCTTGCCATTGTCTTGTCAGAGAACTTGATTAGACTTTCTTTACACCAAAGTTTTGTCATGGTTCTCAGGTTACCTCTTTAATGGTTCCAAAACATAGGACATGTATGAACATAGTTCCTTATTCTGGGTATCAACTAGGCTTAGGCCCCTTACCTTCCCTTTCCCCTGTAAAGTCCTCTACTTGGGCCAACACCTTTGGCACTCTCCCGAGTATCCCTTCTGTTCCAAATTGGTGGCACACATGGAGAATAGGGTGCAACGTACGAGTATGTTGAAGCCAAGCCACTACTTTCGGCCTGTAGGACTTGGCCACTCCCCACCCACATCGTTGGCATTACCAAAGCTTGACAGGACAATAGGAAGTGACCGACTATAAAACAATAGGGTCATGGCCGAGGATAAAACAAGGACAGGATGTCCCAAGGTAAGGCAGGCCAAGAATTAAGGAGTAGATGAGGTGGGATTAATGGATGATGAATGAGGAAGGAGTGGATGAGGGGTGGAAATGAGGAACATAGATGGTAAATGTGCCGAGCCAAGAATGGCGTACCAAGTGACTTGCATGTGGCTTTGTCACATGTGCGTGGATATAGACTGATTGCTCGGTCGGCAGTACCAAGTTACTGGATACTCAGTATGTGTACTTGACACCATGTCAGGCACTTAAGAAGATACTTCCATGAGTTTACAAAGGGTTCTGTAGGGGGGGTTGAGATTCTGGAGTCGTAGGGGGTCGAGGCTTGGATTTGCAGATGGGGACAGAAGGACAGAAAGTGGATGGGAAGTGCTAGGGGCTTAGGGTGAAGGTTGATCGCAGTATTGAGTTGATATGACTAGTTGTTTGGGTGTTCGAATTTAGAGGGACTTGGCTTCAACTTATGTGTTATTCCCTCCTTGATTGTCTGTCCCTAATTTTCGCAAAGTCAGAAAAGCGAAAGGACTAAGTTGGAAAAGTGCTGGAACTGAATCAGAACTTAGGATGCAAATTAAGTCAATATTTGTACTGGTGAATAGTCCAGTCGACTGGGGGTTATATACATATAGCTACTCCTTATATTATCTACTTGCCAATTAAAAGACAAGGGAGAGAAGGGAATACAAGGGGTCAATAGAAAAGTGAGAACAAGGGAGTGAGGTATGCAGTGATCTTGCGAGTTGCCTATCTGGAGAGTGGAACCTTGGCCATGGAATCGTGGAGGGACAGGATTGTGGAACTTTGGATTAGTGTGACAGAATGACAGGAAGGCATTCAGGGGTTCTGTTCAAGGTATTGCAGTCAGAAAAGTCCCAGAAAGGGTGCAGATGGTTGGTGGGATTTATATTGGTTTCACTGGGGGCACAAGCCATACCACTATCCCCCCACTAGGACTGAGCCCTTGAGGTGCAACACCTATTCATGTGTCTTGAATTGAGTGGAGGAGGATGTGGGAATTTTCTTAGGCATTTTGGAACGTAATGGTTATTTTTTTCAGAGCACCCATATCTGCTACCTTATAAAAAGGGGGGTCTACACCTCTATGGGGCTCTTTCTGCTTCCACCCATGTCAGACCTTGAGCAGGAAGTTGAGTTGGAAATTTTGGAGCAGGTTCAGGCTGTTGAGGCTGAATATGTAGAGAGGTTGCATCTGTTGAAGGAAGAGGGAGCAAAAAGGTGGGAGGTAGCCCAGAAGGCCAAGGAAGCTTGGAAGGCTGAGGCCCAGAGGGTGGTGGAGATCCAGAAGGTTGCAGAAGTTGCCCACAAGTTGGAGGAGGCTTTGTAGTTAGAGGAAGACCAGAAGGTGGAGGAAAAGAGAATTGCAGAAGAGAGGGGAATCATGGAGGAAAAGAGAATCACAGAGGAAAAGAGGAGGGAAGAGGAGGACTGCGCAATAGAGAGGGATAGCCAGGAGTTGGAGCATGTTCTCCTGGATAGTCAGGAGATGGAAATTCAGGGAGAAGGGGGGGATAAACCATCTTGGGAAGGTTTCACTGCTGCATTGAGATCTGGGGATGGAAAAATCCCTTAAAAGACTACCAGCGAGTCTGACGATTCCTCCTTGAATCAAAGTACTCCTGCAATTCTGGATTCCATTCTGTCACTGACTGGCAGGGATATGGAGGGCAGAGAGGATGTCCTTGCATCACCCATGGCTGGACCTAGTATTTCTGTGTGAGACACAGAGAAGGAACATCAAACTTATGTGGAAGAGCAGGGGTGAATCGCTAAGGCTCAAAAATCCTTTGAGAATCAGATGGTTTGTGATACGTGGGCAGCTGGGAAGGAGGTGGGTCTCGGACCCTTTGAATCCAGTTGTTGGGTGCTGGCCCAACTTTTCCCTGATCACTATCATCAGGCTACCATCCTGGAGGTTCCTTCATTCCTGAGGATAGAATCCTGCGATCTTGCTGCAGGCAGGGGAAGAACTGTGAGTGGTCCTTGAAACTCAAGACTTGTATTCCTTGTCAAATAAGCAGGATAAGGTGCAAGGTTGATGGGGTGCTGGTCATCAGGGGAACATCCCAGAGGAAATGGCCATAGGAGGAGACAGAGGCTCCTGAAGCATCCTCTTTGAAGAAGAAGAAGGTTGAAGTGGTGATTCCTTCCCTTCCAAAGGTTGGGTGTACGGAGATTGTGGCTGCCTTGGGGCAGATTGTGGACTGTCTGTCTCAAATGGACACTCAGGTTAATGGGCAACTTGACGATCTTGGAGACAAGTTGAAGTGGGTGGCGGATGCTTCCGAGATGTGGAATACTATTCAGTCAGACAATCGGAGGTATATAGAGTGGAGGCCTTGGGAGGTAAGGGGTTGGGTGGATCTGACATGTGACTTGGATATGGAGGATCAGACACCAAAGGTGGGGAAGTCTACTGGCATGGGTGGTCTGGTACCCGGGTAGAGTGGAGAAGGGAAAGGCAAAGGGGCGGAAAGGCCTGAGGGGCCAAAAAGGAATGCAAATCTGTTTAATCAGCCCAATCCTGCTGAGCTCGATTTGGATTTGGAGCATCCCATGTTGTTTGATAATGAAGGAAATTGTTTATTGTTGTGGTGGTTGTAGTGGTTGTAGTGGTTGTGGTGGTTATAGTAGTTGTGGTAGTTGTAGTGGTTGTGGTATTGTAGTGGTTGTGGTGGTTGTAGTGGTTGTGGTCATTGTAGTAGTTGTAGTAGTTATAGTGGTTGTGGTTGTGGTTGTTGTAGTGGTTGTGATTGTTGTAGTGGTTGTAGTGGTTGTAGTGGTTATGGTGGTTGTAGTGGTCAAGGATTCGTTGCCTGGATAGTGGTGAAGCTATAGGAAATTCAGAGAGTGTCCTGCAATTTTCAAAATCATGGTTTCTACTTTATGTCAATAGTTCAGTGGTAGGTATTTAATCATGTATTAACAGGTTCTAGTCTAGGAGAAAATCTACACATTGTACTGTTTGTCTAAGCAATGATAGGGGTCCATGTTGGTCAGGGTTCCTGAGCGGAGTTTTCGGAGGGTCAGATTGAGTGCTGAGTGGAAACTGCAGGCTCGGTGGCATCAAGAATCAGTTAGAAAGGGAAATCTGAACGAAGTATTTACTCAATGCCCTGTCGATCAATGGATCATAGCGGGTGAGTGTGGTGTCTAAAGATGGCCAAGCAACTAGAATCTGATGGATTATGGAGGGTCAGAGGTTGTTTCCAACAAACAGGTCGAAGGTTTTGACAATTAAACAGAGTCATCGGTTTGTCAGAGTATGGAAGAGTTCAGGGTACTTGAGGGAGTGGATGCGTTGTATGATTTTACTCTATTAGTACTGTTGGTGTTCAACATGAACAACTGATGCTAGAGTTGGAGGCCTGTGCTTCTATTCTTTGGATTCCAAAGCATCTGTTGCTTCAGATTCCTCCTTGACTTCCTCTATTATAGAGGCTGTGTATCCCTTGGTTACTATGGTGGTGGATCTTCGGCATTCCTTAGCTGTATGGCCCAGTCTGTTGCAGAAGAGGCAGAGGTTTTGTTCAAAGCAGCATTGTTGTTCCTATGGTGTAAGTTTTCTGTCTTTTCCGAGTTTGGACAAAAGATCTGTGATAGTCTTGCTACCACTGGACGTGGTCATAGATTGGCCAAAATTGGCCATCTTATCTCCCATGTTAGGGGCTGGGTACAGGTTCATGAGGGCCTTTCCTCTGTCATAGGGGCGGTCGAAGTTCCAGGTTGAGGAGAATTCCCTAGCAACTTCTGATCGATGTTCCCAATAACAGGCATCGATAGACTGGGATAAGAGGCAGAGTTAGAGTAAGGAGTGGGGTTTTCCTACTCTGGAGATCTCGTCCTTAATCCTGCCAGGGAGCCCATTGTAGAACTGGCAACAGAGTGTGGCATCGCCCCAGTGGACCCAGGTGGTGAGTCAATTGAATTCAACTACATATTTCATGATGTGCTGGTTATTGCATATGCAGAGGTTCTTGAGGTCTGCTTTGACCTCTCCCTCTAGGTCATGGGGGCCAAAGTTGGTCTTGAGTTCAGAGAGGAACTCATCATAGTCATAGAGCCAGTCTGGCTCATCGGGGGAGGTGAGGGCTGGTTCAAACCAGTCCAAGGCAGTACCGGTCAGGTACAACAATATGTAAGTTACCTTGGTGCTATCGGAGTTGAAAGCATCAGGGCAGTCATAGAAATTCAAGCTGCACTGTATGAGAAAAGCTTGTAATTTTTTTGAATCAGATCCGTCAAAAATATCTGGGTCCTGGACTTTGGTGGTACATATAAGGAGCTGATCTTCTGGGGCTGGTCAAGTTACTTGCCAGCATGACGATGGCCTGGGTGAGGTTGGGCATATTTCTGGGTCGTAAGGCAGGGGCCCCTCCTGGTTGGGTGGGAGGTGGTGGTGCCACAGCAGGTAGTACAGCAGGGGGTGGTGTGATGGGGTGGTGTAGCAGGCGGTGGTGCAACAGGTGGTGGTGCAACAAATGGTGGTGCAACAGGTGGTAGTGCAGTGGGCAGTGGAGTGATAGGTGGTGGTGCAATGAGGGGTGGTACAAAGGGAGGATGGTGCAAAGGGGGGTGGCACAAAGGGGGATGATGCCAAGGGGGGTGGTCCTGTAGATGGTGGTCCTGAGGTTAGTGGCACTTCTGAGGATGATGCTGAGTTGGATGGCATCTCTAAGGGTGACAATTGGTGAGTTGCTGAAGGGTAGTTCATGAGGAATGGGTTGGTCATGTTTGAATGTGGGCATGGGTCTATGCTTGAAAATCCAGAATTGGATGATGGCTCTGGAGGGTGTGCTGGGGTCTGAGGCATCTTGAAGCTGGGCCTAGTGATGGATAGGTCCTGGTGGATGGATGTGCGGTAGGCAGAAGCCTGGGTGATAGTCTGTAGGGCTTGTGCATGCATGATGCATCTCGTGCTTATGACAATCAGGAGTGTGAGTACAAATATACTGTTAAATTCACATGTCAGGTGTTTAAGAAGATACTTCTGGAAGGATTCCATGGGTTTCTGAAGGGTTCTGTGGGGGGGGGGGGGCAAGATTCTGGAGTCATAGGGGGTTGAGGGTTGGATTTGCAAATGGGGATAGATGGACAGGAAGTACCAGAGACTTAGGATGAAGGTCAATCGCAGTATTGAGTCGATACAACTAGTTGTTTGGGTGTTCAAAGTCAGAGGGACTTGGCTTCAACTTATGTGTTGTGCCCTTCTCGATCATCTGTCCCTAATTTTCAGAAAGTCCAAAAACCATAAGGACTAAGTCAGAACAGTGCTGGAACTGAATCGGAACTTAGGATGCAAATTAAGTCGATATTTGTACTGGCGAATAGTCCAGTCGACTGGGGGTTATATACATGTATCTACTCCTTGTATTATCTAATTGCCGATTAAAAGACAAGGGGGAGAAGGGAATATAAGAGGCCAATAGAAAAGTGAGAACAAGGGAGTGAGGTATGTGGTGATCTTGCAAGTCACCTATCTGGAGAGCAGAACCTTTGCCATGGAATCGCAGAGGGATGGGATTGTGGAACTTTGGATTAGTGTGACAGAATCATGGGAAGGCATTTGGGGGTTCTATTCCAGGTATTGCAGTCAGAAAAATCCTGGAAAGGGTGCGGACAGTGAGTGGGATTTAAATGGTTTTACTGGGGGCACAAGCCATAGTACTATACAAAATTAGGGTCCAGTATGGTCCAGTGGGCACAACACACAAGTTGAAGCTGAACCCTATTCAGAACCTCACCATTGTTACTACACTAGGAGATATTACATTAGGAATTACGACTATGTCCTTTCAATATCCTAACAGTATATTCTGACTTCTTCACTTCTATTTTTATAACATTATAAATACCCAATCCATTATTTATAATCAAGGCTTTATTGTCAAAATCCCAAACCAGTTACAGGAGATATCCAAGATGCAATAACTTTTAGAGCAACTTTCAGGCCACAACTCTCAAGGCCTATCAGGTGGAAACCCTCCAGCTGGACCTCCAGATAATGACAATGAAGACCCCATTGATGACAATGATACTAAAGAGACTCATTCCACTATCAACTTGGGCACCAATGCTGACAAGATTGTCAAAAAAACTAGTCCAGTAATTAGCCCAACCAGCTCCTATGAACAACAATCCTGGCCACCATGCCAAGATTCATGAGCCTGAAGTATATAATGGTACAGACCAATCTAAGCTTTGTACATTCTTCCTTCAGTGTACACTGAATCTTCGAGACTGTCTGTCAGTTTTGAAAACAGATATATCATAGGGTTCAGTATGGCATCTCTTATCTTATGGGCCCTGCATTTCATACTTTGAACCAGCCATCCTAGGAAAAATTTGACCTGAGCCTAATTGGCTTACAGTCTGGAAAGACTTTCAATCCAAACTTGAAATGAACTTTAGACCATTCAACAATGCTGTGAAACCAAAAATCAAACTTGGCATGAGAGTCATGAAGGACTACCATCTTGCAGCATGCAACTTCATTGACTTTGCCCGAGCATCCACTTGTACTCAATGGAGTAATGCTGCCTTCACACATGTGGCTTACAAAGGGTTGGCTGAGTATATTAAGGACAGCCTCCTTAACTTCCTTCGATTCAAGACCTTCTCCAAACTCAGTGTTAAATCCACATGTCGGCGCTTAGCTAGAGACTTCTGGAAGGATTTCCAGAGGTTCCAAATGATTTCCGAGGGGGGGTTTGTACTCCGGAGGTGGAGGGACTAGAGGTCACAGGTTCACAGTCAGAAACGGAAAGGGGCAGAGAGACGGGAAGCGCCAGGGGGTCTAAGACTGTTCAAGGTATAGGGTGGTTCAAGTGGTTTGAGGTTGCAGGGACTTGGCTTCAACTTATGTGTTGCGCCCTCCTCGATCGTCTGTCCCTAATTTCAGAAAGTTGGAAAGTTTACCGGAACTGAATCAGAAACTACAACACAGAATTAAGTTGATATTCCTACTGGCGAATAGTCCAGTCGACTGGTGACTTATATACATGTATCTAGTCTTTGTACTAACTTTTGCCGAGTAAAGACAAGGGGGAGAAGAGAGTACAAGGGGCAATACAGAAAGAAGAACAAGGGAGTGAGGTACGCAATGATCCTGCACGTCGTTTATCAAAGGAGCGGAACCTTGGCTTTGGAATCTTCGGAGGTTCAGGAACGTGGAACCTCAGGTTGATACAATGGAATTCGGAAAGCGGTTGTTCAGGCTTTGAGCGGTCGGAAAGGTCCCGGAAACGGTGCGGGTGGTTGTGGAGATTAATGTGGGTTTATTGGCAGCATGGGCCATAACACTCAGACAGAATGCAAGGAATATGACAACTTCAGAAATCCATCAAAAGGATCAAAAGTGTCCACTTCTAACTGCTCCAACTCAAATAACAGAAACAATGAGTCTTCATCCAATTTGTCAGGCTTTGGGTACTGATGAACTTTGGGATTGCCGAAAGGTCGGGCAGACGATGGCCAAGTCCTGCAGGCCAAGAGTAGTGGTGTTGTCAAGTCCACAACACCGAGTACCAACTCACTCGGGAATACCGACCAATTGGCCCTTGCCACACGGCCTCGGCTCGGTACATCCGGTACATCGTCTGGACCACTCCTCTTGTCCTATCCCCTCCATTGTTCCTTCACCCCCTATCCACTCCTTGACCCGTTTTCCCCGAACAATGTGACGACCACTCATTGTCCTGGCCACTGCCATTGTTTTATCTTAGGTCGTCCTCTATTGTTCTATTTTCACCCACCACTTCATTATCTTATTCTCAGCCATACTTTATTATTCTAATCCCGCTTACATTCCTTATTCTATTTCTGATCACTGTGGACAATGCCTCCATGTGGTTTCCTCATACCTTATTGTTTCCATTCCTTACGCCACCCTGTTCCACATCTTGCTTCTTAACTATATAAGTAGCGGAATGTATGTAGATAGTTCCTCACTCAGAATATCAATTGGTTCGCACCACTTTGTCCGTTTCCTATTTCTAAAGTCCTTCACTCGAACCGACGCCCTTGGCATCCCCACGAGGCTCCTCCCACTACCCAAATTAGTGGCACGCACGGAACAGCAGGGCGCAACGCACGAGCACGTTGAAGCCTAGCCACTCCGGAATGGTTTGCAGGACTTAACTGATATTTCGGCGTTACCAAATCCTGACAGGTGTTGGATTCAACGTACTTGTGCATTATGCCCTACTTGCCATACATGCCACCGATTTGCAACAGACAGGATACTTGGGAGGATGCCAATGATGCCGGCCTGAGTCAAGGACTTAACAGGGGGGAAGAAGGTAGAAGGGCCTAAGCCTAGTCGATACCCAGAATGAGGAAATATGTACACGCATGCCCTACTTACAGTGACTCACAAAACTGAGTCAATGTTTGGTGCTTTTGGACCATTCATTGAATAGCTTTGAATGTAAAACATATATCAAAAAGGTGTTGGTGCATCAAAGAAAAATTTGATCAGGGCTATGCAACCATTAAAAAATTATGTAATTTAAATCAGGGATAATGAAGATATGGGCAATTCAAATCAAGGCCCCATTGACTCAGTTTTGTGAGATGGTGTGAGAACAATCAGAATCTGATGCTCCATCTATTATATAACATGCAACCCTTGATAGATGGTTACTATGGTAACCTTATCTTTCATGAGAACTCAAATCAAGGTATTTAATCCCCTCCAACATGTCCAGAACTTCACTACACTCCAATGCACCCCACTTCCTCTGCTCAAAAAGAAAACATCCTCTCCTTGGCCTCTCATGGTCATTCCACTTGCACTATTGCCTCAAGACTTGGCCTCAGCCAGTCTACAGTATCCAGGACTCTCAGAACTCTCCATCCCAACCAGCCCTGCTCCTCTGGAGGTCGTCCCCCCAAGCTTTCCTCTAGAGATCAACATTCTATTTTATCACAAATTGCTATTGGCAGAGCTGCCAATGCTACTCAGGTCACCAAACACATTAATACAATTATCCCCCACCTAGTCTCCTCAGAAACAGTCAGAAGACTCCTCAGGAAACATTCATTCAAGGCTGTGGTGAAGAAGACAAAGCCCTTCCTCAGTGCAAGGCATAGACAGCTGAGGTTGGCCTTTGCTTTGAAGCACAGAGAGTGGACTGTAGAGGACTGGAAGAGGGTCATTTGGTCAGATGAGACCAAAATCAACAGGTTTGGGTCAGATGGGAGGCAGTGGGTCTGGAAACAGAAGGGGGAGCAGTTGAATGAGAGAGAGGTACAGGGGATAGTCAAGTTTGGAGGGGGAAACATTATGGTATGGGGGTGTATGGGATGGAATGGTGTTGGCCAGCTTGCAGAGATTCAGGGGAAGATGGATGCTGATCAGTTTGTGTCCATTTTGGAGGACCACCTGCTGCCCAGCCTGGAGGAAAGTGGAATTCCTGAGGAACAGGTAATTTTTCAACAGGACAATGACCCAAAGCACAAGTCAAAGAAGGCCAAGAACTGGATGGAAAACAACAATATCACTCTCCTTGACTGGCCTGCACAGTCTCCAGACCTGAATCTTATTGAGCACCTCTGGGATCATGCAACAAACAGGCTTAAGGAGTATCCAACACCACCCAAGG
>QLPI01006530.1:0-14491 GCA_003314275.1 Chroogomphus rutilus | reverse complement strand
GCCTCTCTGTCTTTTATCCACATTTGGGCCAACACTCTTGGCACCCTCCTAAACATCTCCCATGGCTTCATGGAGAGAGGGTGCAATGCATGAGTATGTTAAAGCCTGCCACATTGGCTCAGCTTATTAGAGAGAGCCAAATTGTGTCTGCATTGTATTCGAGGTATTATTACACTAGTATCGAGTTCACATAATGTTGGCACTTCAATGCTATAACAGTATCTTCTGAACCTAACTCTCTTCCATGATCACTTTTTATTATATTCCTCCCCATACTAGAGCAACAACCCATGCTGAAAACAGCCAGCTCACACTTACAGTTTTACAGCAAAGAGCATTTGGTGCCTCAAGCACACTGCCCTTTTTGTTTCAGTTACAGTCTGCTGCCCATCAAATTACAATGTCATGCCTCCCCTTTTCAGCATTTATGTATAGATGAGGTGGTTGATGACAACATTGAGTATAAAAACCAGGGTACAAGCAATCAGGAAATCAACCTGGCAGAGGAAGAACTCAGTTCAGTGCAGGGTACCAAGGCTGACAGACAGCCTCTGTTAGGTATCAGGAATTGCCGATGCTGCATGGACTGAGCAATATAGTAATAATGCCAGCTTCACGATGCTGGTGGGAATCGGCCAAGTCCTGTAGACCAATTGGGGTGGCTTGGCTTCAATGTACTTGTGTATTGCACTCTGCTCTTCTATGTGGGCCACTAATTTGGGACAGAAGAAAGACTCAAGAGAGTGCCAAGAGTGTTGGCCCAAGTAAAGGACTTCAGATGGGAGAAGGGAGGACAAGAGAGCATAAAGTTGATATTCAGAGTGAAGAACTATCTACATACATTCACTACTTATATAGGTTAAGAAGCAAGATGTGGAATAAGGAATGGAGAACAATAAGGTATGCAGAGCATGTGGAGGTATTGTCCACAATGATCAAGAATAGAATAAGGAATGTGGATGAGAATAAACAATGAAAATAAGATAATAGAAATGTGGCCAAGAATAGAATAATGGAAAATGACCAAATATAAAACAATAGGGTCATGGCTGAGGATAAAACAATAAGAAAATGTCCCAAGATGAGGCAGGCTGAGAAATAAAGAATGAATGGGGTGGGGATTAAAGGATAATGAGCAGGGAAGAGTGGATGAGGGATAGATTAGGGAATGTGGATGGTGAATGTGCCAAGCCAAGACCAACATACCAAGTGACATATATGTGGATTGGTCACTTGCATGTGGGATTAGACTGATCATCTAGTCAGCACTGCCAAGTTACTGGATCTCGGTATGTGTACTTGACAGCCTCCTCACATCATTCAACAGGCACAAGCTGCACCTTCAGTACTAGCAATGCCAACTCCCCCTTCACAAACTCCAGGGGCTGCTGTTGGAGAACACTTAGTGCTAAGAGTATAGTGGTAGAAAAATATTAAAAATATTATAACATGTCAACTACAAAAACATCCAGTCTGCCCTCAATACTCTAGTATCTCTCTTAATTAGCTATATGTCAGGCATTGGTAATGCTGACGATACCGTCGGGAGTTGGTCAAGTCCTGGAGACCAATCAGGGTGGCTTGGCTTCAATGTACTCGTGCATTGCACCCTACCTTCCATGTGTGCCACTGATTTCTGACAGAAGGGGTACCTGTGAGGGTGCTGAGGGTGCCAGCCTGAGGGAGGACTTCAGATGGGAGGAGAGAGGACAAGGAGGCTTATGCCAAGTTGATATCCAGAATGAGGAACTATCTACATGCATGTGCTACTTATATAGATTAAGAAGCAAGATGTGGAATAAAAAATGGAGAACAACAAGGATGCAGAGCATGTGGAGGCATTGTCCACAATGATTGTAAGAATGGGGATGAGAATAGAACAATGAAAGTGAGATAATAGAAATGTGGCCAAGAATAAGATAATAGAAAGTGACCGACTATAAAACAATAGGGTCATGGCCGAGGATAAAACAAGGACAAAATGTCCCAAAGTGGAGCGGGTTTAGGAATAGAGAGTGGATGGGGTGGGATTAATGGGTAATGAATGAAGGAGTGGATAAAGGATGGGAGTGAGGAATGTGGATGGTGGATGTGCCAAGCTAAGACCGACATACCAAGTGACTTGCATATGGCTTGGTCACTTGTGCATGGGCATAGACTGATTGCTCGGTCAGCAGTGCCAAGTTACTGGATACTTGGTACGTGTACTTGACAGTATCCCCCCCTTAGCAGCTGAACCCATGAAGCCGGTAGCCAGAGATTGAAAATAAGGTTTGGGACACCTAAGCATGATGTCACATGATGGTTTGGGATCTAGTGCCCAGAACACATCTCCCATCACCATCAATTCGTGTAATCCCACAACCTAGAACAATGGAATAGGTTACAAACCCGATGAAGAAAACATGCAGAAGGCCAAGATGGAGGCCAGGAGACTGGAGAGGCAATAGAAACATGAAGCAGAGGCTACCCGTTGTGAAGCTTAAGGCTAGAGAGAAGTATCATTCTGAACATTCTTATTTTTTTCCTTTTATTTCATCTTTTCTAATGCCTAAACTATGGCTATATTTCAGTGTGGGAATTCATGGTCAGGACATATATAGTTTATATTTCACTTTCCGACACTTCAGTCTTTACTACAAAGGACTGAAGTGAGTATGTTTAGTTTTAGACACACCTTGACACAGACTCACCTTTTCACTTAGCCATAACTGTTTAGGTAGAACACACACAATGTTATGAGTCTTTACTACAAAGGACTGAACCATAACTGTTTAGTTGCAACAGGTTATGGGCCCCGGCCAGAATTAAAAAGACAACACAATCTGAACAATGATTTCCATCTGAAGACAAACTCAAAGAAAGAAGATGTCCAACACTTTCAAAGTGCTTAGATATGAAGAGTCAGAGAGACTTGACGAGACTGGTTCAAATTGGAACTTTTGGAAGACGAGGATAGTGCCTTACCTGAAAGGTGCAAGGCTATGGGGACACATATCTGGAATAATAGCTAGGCCACCAGACACCGATGCAAAAGGACTAGCTAAATGGGAAGAGACAGATGCTCAAGCCCTCTCTATCATATTAATGAATATCATACTGAACATCCAGGCAGGGCTAGACTGTTCAACCTCCAAAGCGGCATGGGACGGATTGTTAAACAGATATGCACAGGCAGACCCAATTGCTCAAAATCTTGTATACACACATCTAATATCAAAATGTTATCTGGAAGGTGGATCAGAAACCATACCAGTACATTTAGCAGAGTTGCAGAAATTAAGAGAGGCTTGTGGAGGATTAGGCTTGACCATAGCTGATGTGCAGTTTGTGGGTATTATCAACCTATCCATGCCCTCACCATCTTGGGATCCTGTGATGGGAACACTGGGGGGAATCCTCGATCCTGTGGTTATAATCTCCCATCTCAACACAGAGTGGAGCAGAAGAGGAGGACTGACAAGTGACAAGAAAAACTCAAATGTAGTTTTTCAAACCGGTGCCAAACCCTCTTACAAATGCGACAACTGCAGAAAAACAGGTCATATTAAGCCAAAATGCTGGGCTAAAGGAGGGGGTCAAGAGGGTCAATATCCTGAGTGGTTTAAAGGGAAAAGAGACATGAACTCCTCCAATGCAGTCAAAACCTGACCGACTATGCAATAGTATGGACAAGTGGTTCTGGAAGTCATCCAGATGTCTAGATTGCAGATTCTGCAGCCACCGTGCACGTTTCTCCCAATTGAGCTGACTTCACTACTTACCAGAATTATGAAACAAATCAAACAATTAAGGCATTCAGCAACAATCAGGTTGAAGGCATAGGTGAGGGAGATATAGAAGCAGAAGTCAGTTATGGAGGAAAAACAAGAAGGATCAGACTTACTCAGGTCATGCACATACCCAAAGCAGATGGGAAGATCCTTTCACTCAAGGTCCTGGACCAAAAGGGTTTCAAGAGTCGAATCTCAGGAGGCTGTGTCAAAATCATGAGGGGACAAGCCATTTATGCAGAAGGGTTACTCAGTGGGGAATTATATGAACTCAATTTAAAAATCATACCTTCCCAAGAAAACATAATGTCGGTGGTCAAAAGAGATTCAGCAAGTGCAGATCTATCAACCTGGCACAGGCAGCTTGGACACCTCGGTGAAACCACCCTGAAGAGCATGATTAACTCCAAAGTCGTAAAAGGAATGGAAATAACAGATATACATCTGAACGGCACATGTGAAGATTGTGTCTTCGGCAAGATGGATGAAAAGACATTTGAGTGCAGAGAAGAAAGAGACACTCGAGTGTTTGGCACCTTACACAGCAATCTAGTAGGACCGATGACTCCAGAAGTGAGATGGACTCATGCCAGGTATTGCCTCATAATCAGCGACAACTGCTCAGGGTTTGGTTTTGCTTTTCAACTGAAATACAAAGACGAAGCAGCCAATGCTATTATAAACCTGGATAAAGCAATAGAGAATAAGTTCCAAACCAGAGTGCACGCCCTGAAGATGGATAATGGCGGTGAATTCATCAATAGCAAGCTCCAGAAACATTGCCATAATAGAGGAATCACCTTGATCACCTCAGTTCCCTATAATCCAGAGTTGAATGGGCAAGCCAAAAGGAGAAACAGAGTGGTCATCGAGGGAGCATAAACAATGTTAAGGGATTCAGAATTTGGAAAATATTTGTGGGGAGAAGCGATCCTGACTCACATCTACATAAGGAACAGGTGTCCCACGAGAATCCTCCCAGGCAATACTACTCCTTACGAGAAGATTTACGGACACACGCCTTCTATAGGTCATCTCAGGGTCTTTGGATCAAAATGTTTTGTGAAAATACCTGATGAGACTTGTTCAAAACTAGACGATAAAGAAAAGGAATGCAGACTCATTGGATATGATGGGGACTCTATATATACTGTCATAGACTGAGACAAGAAGAAAATACGAACAAGAAATGCCATCTTCATAGAGGGGAAGGGACATTGCACTGGAGATGATGAAAACAAACCAGTAGAAGTGGAATTCCCTGACATAAATGAAAAGAAGGTTGAAGAAGAAGTGAGGGCAAGTGGAGAGGAGACGAGAAGATGTACCACAGCAGAAGTATGGGGGTCTGAACCAACAAGGAGATCGGAATGGCTAAAATAACAAGACAATAGTGTCAATGTTCTCACTTCAAAAACAGTCAACTTGGACAACTCACCTCAGATGATTGTACCAAAAGGGTATTTGGGTGCCATAAACTCACCAGATGGAAAGTTATGGAAGGATGCTATGGATTATAAATTGTCAAAGCTAGAAGAGATGAACACCTGGACAGAAATGGAAGAAAAGAACATACCAAAAGGAGCACAGATTTTACCAGGAATGTGGGTACACACTGTCAAGAACCTCAAATCAGGGGAGAAAAAATATAGATCACGATGGGTCGTTCGAGGTGACAAACAAAAAACTCACATCTCTTTGAATGACACATTTTCACCTGTATCCCAAATAACCTCTCTCAGAGTCCTGCTAGCCATAGCGACAATCAAAAACCTTTGCATATTCACATGGGATGTAGACTTGGCATACCTGCATGGAAAAATCAAGCATGACATATTCATCATGCTCCCTGATGGATATGGTAAGCCTGAAACAGTAGCCAAGCTGAACAAAGCACTGTATGGCTTACCTGAAGCTGCGTGAGCCTAGAGAGAGGACTTAGAAGAGAAGTTAAGATTTCTGGATTTTATCCCACTTGGAAGTGACAACGGCGTTTTTGCAAAGAAGTCTAGAGATGGTATAACAGCAATTGACACCCATGTGGATGATGTGACCGGTATATGTTCGAGCAAGGAGGAGGAATCAAAGCTGAGAGAAGGCATTCAAAAGTTCTACAAGATCAAACAAAAAGACATGTCAAAACCCTTCAAAATTCTGAGAATACTAGTGACATGAGACACTCACCTAGGCACTCTAAAACTATCCCAATCCAAATACATCGACACATTACTTCAGCGGTTCAACATGAGCGAGTCGAACGTCATAAGCATGCCGATAGACAAGGGTTCCCATCTTCAAAGCAACGATGATTTAACTTTCGAGAACGCAAACTTGTATCAAATGCTCATGTTGGGGAATGGGGAATTCTCTAACAGATATGAAGGGCCATCAGATCAGGGATCAGCATAAAGGATTCCAAACCTCTCTCACTCAGAAAATAATCCAACAAATCAGTCTAAAGTGACTACCAAAAAATATAATAAATTTTGGCTGGCCATTTAAGAGTGAATTACTCAAAGTAATTAACTCTTAAACCATCAAGCACTTCAAGCCTAAGGAAATCCTCCAAAAATACTTATACTTTTTCGCTTATTTCTATTTTGGACCCACAAGGACCCACAGCCTGCACCAAACACTTACACATGGAAAATGGTGCCAAATTGCTGGATCAAGACTGATTTGTACAACAAATTCCTGGGTTTATTTAATAACTATTACACATAAGGTCAGCCCAGAAGCTTGGCTCATTTACTATTAATATTTCGTGACTTGACCAGTCACGAGACTACCAGCCATGGGAATATGACTCATTAATGACTATGGGGTGAGTCATTAATGACTATAGGGTGATTCATTAGTGACTACAGGGTGACTCGTAACTGCTACAGGCTTCTAGGACTTTCCATTCCTTTCCACACCCTTCCACTAATTTCAGGAAGTCTTGCCTTATTCGGGAGTTACATAATCAGCTTAGAATTAGTATATATAGAGACTAGTTCTGTAGCATAAAAGTAAGCAATCTTATCTTCACCCATAATCTGCCGGATTATCTAGTGCTGCCAGCACTCTCTTAAGTAGGTCGCCGACCACTAAGACTATTGACAGAGGTTACTCGGAGAGTGAACCTCAAGCCCTTCCACTGCTGAAGTGGAAAGTTTCTTGGACAAAATATAAAAGGTATGTAAAAACATCATAAAAGAACTAAACTAGATTTTATAGAACATCCGTGGAAATAATCCTAGGCAAGGGTAGAATAATAGTTCACAAACATAAACTATTATTCCTACACGTAATTGACAAGTCACCTGCCAAGGCCCCCTCTAAACAATTCTTTTTGGACATCAACCTGGACAGGCATTAGCTTGCTGTCATCTTGTCGGAGAACTTGATTAGACTGTCTTCACACCAAAGTTTTGTCACAGCTCTCAGGTTACCAGCTTACAGTTCCAAAACAGCTCACCGGCTCACTTACATACACCACCATGTCAACGCGGCCAGACATTGCCTATGCAACACAATTCTTGTCTCAGTCAAATAAGAGTCCTACACAGCATGATTGGTACGCGGCTAAGAGAGTGCTGAAATACCTAAAGGGAATGAAAGAGAAGGGCATCGTTTATAGGAGAGAACATGCTTCTCTGGAGGACAAACATACCATACCCTGGGTGTATTGCAATGCGAACTATGCAGAGGACTCACATGATAGAAGATCCACAAGCGGCTATGTGTTTATGCTGGCAAATGGGCTGGTTTCTTGGAAGTCAAAAAAAACAGAGCACGGTAGCCCTTTCAACCACTGAAGCAGAGTATTATGCCATGGGCATAACCTGCCAAGAAGCCATGTGGATAAAACAGTTATGTGAAGAGCTGGCACTGAATCTTGAGGCACTACTAAATGTTTATTCCGATAACACTGGAGCTGTGGCTCTTTCAGGGAACCCAGTTTATTACAGCCGTTCAAAACACATCAACATCCGATGGCACTTCATATGTGATTTGATACGTCGAAGGATCATTTGCTCCTCTCACATACCCGGTACATCAAATGGAGTGGATTTTTTAACCAAAGCCTTGAACAAATTCGAACACGAATGATGTCTCAGACTGTTGGGAATGGAGTAGAATGTTTAGATTGCGGGGGTGTGTGAAGCTTAAGGCTAGAGGGCAGTATCATTCTGAACATTCTTATTTTTTTCCTTTTATTTCATCTTTTCTAATGCCAAAACTATGGCTATATATTTCAGCATGGGAATTCATGGTCAGGACATATATAGTTTATATTTCACTTTCTGACACTTCAGTCTTTACTACAAAGGACTGAAGTGAGTATGTTTAGTTTTAGACACACCTTGACACAGACTCACCTTTTCACTTAGCCATAACTGTTTAGGTAGAACACACACAATGTTATGAGTCTTTACTACAAAGGACTGAACCATAACTGTTTAGTTGCAACACCCGTGTTGCTGAGGAGGCAGCCAAGGCTGAGGCCGAGGCAAAGGAGAAAGCGGAGGCTGTAGCTAAAGCAGCAGAAGCTAAATGGAAGGTAGACGAGGAGGAAGCGGCTGCAAAAGCTGCTAAGAAACTGATAGCCAACACAGCTGCTAAGGCAGCCAAGAAGGAACAGGCTGAGGTGGCCAAATGGGTGGGAACACAGGCTCCTGAGGAGATGGACATGGTTGAGCTCCCCCAGGGTGCGGGGGATGAAGACAATACACCCAAAAACAAGGGTGTTGACAGTGCAGAGGCTCCTGGCAGTTCAGGAGTCCCAAAGAAATTGACACACAAGAGGGGTGTGAGTGCTGAGGTGGGTCCCAGCAAGGGGCCAAGTAAGAGAGGGAGAGGGAAGAGTGAGTGGTGAAGGGTGGCCCAGGTGAGTGGTGGTTTTATTTTATTGATTTCCTCTTTATTGATTTTCTTTTTAAATAGAATAAGGGGGCAATGCCCTGAGAGTGGTCCTCCTCTGTCCATCTGCCCTGCGATCACTATGTGGATTGTGGAGACGAGTGTAGGGTGCCAGGTCCAGGAGCTGCATGCTGGATATGCAAATGGCAGAAGGTTAAGTGCAGCTTGGCTGCCCCCCAGCAGCAGAAGGTCAAGAGCCAGGAGGAAGTTGAGTCGGAGAAGGAGAGTGAGGAGGGACAGATAGAAGAAGAGACAGATGAGGAGGAGGAGCAGCCTAAGAAGAGGCCGAAGCAGGCCACAACTCTACAATCGAGTAGGCAGGTGGTGTCCATACGGCCTAGTGGATGGTCCATAATAGTAGAAGTCCCGTAGCCTGAAGGATCAGGATCTCAGTGCCCTGCTGAGATCTGGGAGGATCTCCTGGAGGGTCAGGCCAGGATGAATCAGCTGCTCCTCTGCTTGGTAGAGGGAGTGCAGTTTATAGGTCATGCTGTGGTTTTACTGGGTGAAAACTGGTGCAGGGGTTCAGGAGGATCAGGAAGTTTGGGAGGAGCAGATGGAGTGGACAGTTCAGAAAAGGATGAGCTGAAGGATGATGGGAATGAGGTAGCAGAAAAAGTGGAGGGAAAGGAGGATAAAGGGAAACAGAGGGAGGATGGGGATGATGATATAGAGAAAGAGTGAGGCTCTGAAATAGTCTCAAAATAATATTTTGTTTTCATATTTTTTTTTGAATGGGAAATAAGGAAAAAGAAATAAAGGGCATAAGAGGAGAAGGGAACAAATGAGATGGGCCAAGATGTTTGGCTGTCTCGGTGGTGGTAATTGGAGGGAGAGAGAGGGTGACAGATGGACTGAGGGAGATGTCAGGAATAGAGTGTTGGAGAGGGGAATTTGGGATAGAAGTAAGGTCAGGATGGAGAGGAATTAAGGTTGGAACAATGGAGGGAACAGAGGGAGTGAAGGTTGGGACAGAAGGTAGAGAGGGTAAATGGAGGAAGTTTCAGGAGAGGGGTGTCTTTGAGAGGGGAGGTTGAATAGTTCGAAAGGGTATCTAGCTAGTTGCCACCCCCCCTTTTAGGTAGACATCCCACCATCTAGTAAAAGTGTCAGCTTCAAGCCAAGGGAATGGAAAAAGAGTGGTGAGAGCATATAATGTGAATATATGGAACAGATGAAATGAAACAGATGGGGATGGATGGAAAGGACTTTGGCCAAATGTGCCAAATGGTGCCGCTGTCAGGGGACAGCCTCCTGTCCACCAATACTTATTCTTTGTCCTGTATATCATTTAATTTCTATTCCCCTTTTCTCTATTGATTCTTTAGTTAATCCCTCTTTATCCTTGTTCCACTGACTGTGACATGAGTAAGTCATGTCACAGTCACTAGCTATATAGTTGGTTGCTTAGGTAAGGGATCCTCACCTCATTCTCTTCTGGATCCCCTTACCAGGTATGCACTAATATTGTACTTAGTCTTCTCTTTAATATATATTCACTTCTGGATCCCCTTACCAGTGTCTGATTGGCTTTGTGGGTAGGCTTTAGGGTTTGAGTCCCTGAGTCAGGCCTAGGGAGAAGGCCAGGGCTGGGTGGTGTCCCGCTGGTTCTAGCTTCCAGCATTGCCCAGGATCAGTACCAGCATAGGTTGCCCTTACATTAGAATAGGTCACCCAATAAGGACCGAGGGGCCGGCCGCGCACTTCAAATGCGAGTGATGTCCTCGCGCAGAGACTACGGCGACCGAATACCCTCCCTCCTAATCCCTCATAGGGATCCGACTACATTTGCAGTATTGTCACACATGTACCTAGGTGGGAAAGGTGACAGCTGGACAGTTGGTGACACGAGAGAGTGGACCGCTTTGGGCGACACTGTAAACCGCCGCATGGTCGGTAGAGCGCACCGCCCTCTGAAGGCCAAGGCGATGCTATAAATCCCCAACACCCCCAACACTTCTTCCCATATTCCTCTATTCCGACTACCTAGCGTATACGCTATTCTATGATCCGTACACCCACCTCATGCTCGCACTCTCCAACCCGACCCCCTTCGCATTTCACCCTCACTTGACTCCCCACTACTGCGCGACTCCATCACACCGAGCCTCCTTCCTCAGGCTGCAGGACTTGCAGCCCTAACCGGCGACACCGCTGACGCAGCCTGTGAGGCGCCACATCATGTGCTCGCTGCTGACGATGCCCACCACCATGGCTGGTCCGCACTCGCAACCTGTGCGGATGGCCAGCGACGATTCTCCACGTCTTAGGAGACGTGAAGCAACCCCTGGAGACCCCCAGGCAGGTCCCAGAAGTCCCCCCTATGCTGCACCAAGCATGCTCCCTAACCTGTGTGAGCCGGTACACCTTGGAGGACCATTCGATAGGCCTGGGCAAGCTTTCCTGACATTGTGAAGGCAGCAGGGGCCATGTCACTTGCACCTGTGCCCATCCGGTCCCCCTCTCAACTTTCCAGACAGGCCAGACAGGCCCCATATGCTGCATACACCCAAATTCATGCCCTGGGAGGCCCCATCCACTACATCCACCCGAACACGTGCACGCATTCGCACTGATGCAGACCATACCCCGCGAGCGCATCCTCTACCACACTGCCATCCTTGCCCACCCGCTCATGGTGGAACTCGAACGATCCCGGTGCCTGCTACAACCTAACACGCGCATGGCCTACCGTCACCGCATGCATCGTGGACACGCCGTTGACCTGGGGTGCTCAGACGAGCTGCGACAGCCCTACACTGCCAGGCCTAAGGCGGCGACCCTGCACTTGTTCCCAGCTGCCGCTGCCTGACGCTGTGTCCATGGGAAGCTGAATTTCATCTTGCGGGCACCCCGTTTGTCTCTTACGGCCCTACATCATATGACGGGGTTGACTACTACAAGTTGACGTAACAAGACCTGTCAACCACGGCGGTGAGCTTCTCTACCGCCTCCAAGGTTGGGAACCCCACGACTGCTTTAGGCCTTTCAGACCAGCTCCAGATGGGACATGGTTTTGAGGAACGGGAGAGCCCGCTGCTTTTACGCTGGTACACCTCATACATGCGGAAAGCCATCTTCGCCTCCTGCCTCGACGCCTACGTGGCACAAGCGCGCTGCTCCGACCGCTTTGTGTGGTAAACGACCACATGTCGATGTGGATGCGGTCAAGTCCCGCCCCTGTTGCGGCTGATGAGGGGCTGCACGCATGCGCCCTCCCGCTCGTTTCCTACCGCTCAATATGGGAGCTTTGCACCGAAGTGACGCGAGTCCGTGCTCGACCCACGCATCGCGCAGCTCGCGGTGGGCGACGCTGGCAACTCGCTCGCAGTGCCGACGCCCGCACATCCGCCTGTAGTCTGTGGTCCCCACACACCTGCTCATCACGCCCGGCGCGGCCTGTTCTCTGTGAATGCAACACTACAGAACGCGACAGGGCTCTTCCGCCCGACCGCTATCACCCGCATCTAATGGCAGAGTCACGTCACCTGTGTACGTCGTGCCCCCGCACCTCTGGTGCCTACCATTCTGGTGCGCATGTCGAACACCCTGTGATGCCTTGTGCTGACACTCGCACATCCGCACACAGCCCACGGCCCCCAATAACCGGGTTGACCGTGAGGATCTTGGTTGGTGAAAGGCCCTTCCACCACCTTAGACCAAGCTCGCACGCATTCTCGCCGCCGCTGCTCATCCGCGTGGCCCAACAGCTCTGAGGCGACGCCCCACGATCATCCCCGTCACTGCCGCCGATTCCGGGAACATCCCAGGGAGTCACATAAGCCGCGCTCGCCACGCAGCCCGATCCTCGCAATGACCGCCCACCGCATCTGCTCATCTGACGACTACAATGTGACATGCACCCGCAAGTCGTTGGCCTCCATGGATGGGCCCCACCCCTTCGCAACATCCAGGCTAGCCCATGGGGATCGGCATGCGCCTGCTTCGAACCATCGTAGCACCCACACCCAGAGTCATTCAACAGTTCCGAGGCGGCATCCCTGCGGTCATTCCCTGCCGCCGATAGCACCGCTAGTAGCTGCATTGCCCTCGGGGCTGTCACAGACCCCAGCCCTTGCCCATGCCACCGCTCATCGCTTGACCATGGCGCCTCACTCTCTCGCCTCTTTCCCTTCGTCCATCTGCTTGCTTAAGTTCAGGGGCCTCACCCTCGGCGGCGCGATGTTCCCAAACCAGCCCCAGAGCCACCACCGCTATACGTCGCGCCCAGGACCTCTGCCATGCGTCGTCCTAATGTGTGATACGCGCCCCGTGACACAGCCTGTCATCATTGCCAACTGCGGACATACTCAGAACCAATGTGCATTGGTTCACGGTGGCAGACTTGAGTTCCAGGTTATACACATCTACAGCGTCATCACAGGAGTATCTGGATGAGACGCATGGCATCCAGGAACTTGTTTAGGCTCCATGAGTCGTTGAGCCAGGCATCGTCGCAAGGTTACCCACGGTACTCTACCTCTCACTCCCAGTCACAGGATCAATGCAGCCTGTTCTTGTTGGCAGAGGCAAAGGCAGAGAGTGAGGCGAACGGCGAAGAAAGCGGCAAAGCAGCTTGTGAAGGAGTTTGCAACTGGTGCAACTGTGTTGAAGAATGCGGCAGGATAGGTTGAGATTGTTATCCAAGGAGATTCAGCTCTAGGGTGGACCACCGTGTGACATGTGCCCCATGGCACCGCTATCATTGTCATTGACCTTGGGCCCCTCCCATTTTCCTTTGGTGCCTCCCTCATTTTCCTTCGATGGCCATCCCCTCCTTTCTGGTTGTCCTTTGGTAACTCCCTCAGGTGCTTTCTCATAGCCTTCCCTCGGTGGCCCCTTTTGCATTGAGGCACCGCAATCTAGAGAGGGGGGTGATGTCAGGGGACAGCCTCCTGTCCACCAATACTTATTCTTTGTCCTGTATATCATTTAATTTCTATTCCCCTTTTCTCTATTGATTCTTTAGTTAATCCCTCTTTATCCTTGTTCCACTGACTGTGACATGAGTAAGTCATGTCACAGTCACTAGCTATATAGTTGGTTGCTTAGGTAAGGGATCTTCACCTCATTCTCTTCTGGATCCCCTTACCAGGTATGCACTAATATTGTACTTAGTCTTCTCTTTAATATATATTCACTTCTGGATCCCCTTACCAGGTATGCACTAATATTGTACTTAGTCTTCTCTTTAATATATATTCACTTCTGGATCCCCTTACCAGTGTCTGATTGGCTTTGTGGGTAGGCTTTAGGGTTTGAGTCCCTGAGTCAGGCCTAGGGAGAAGGCCAGGGCTGGGTGGTGTCCCGCTGGTTCTAGCTTCCAGCATTGCCCAGGATCAGTACCAGCGTAGGTTGCCCTTACAGCCGCTGACTGAGGTCCCAGCTAAAAACTTGCCAGCCTTTCTGGTATACAAGCATGCACAATGGCAGTTGCATTGACTAGGGCTATTGGCAGAGCTTCCAGTGACAGAACAGGATCCTGGGTGAGGCTATTGGAGCAGTGGCAAGTGCTGACTAGACTGAGGCCATCGAGACACACCTAAAAATGTTAGTGGCATGATGGAACATAATACTGCCCAATACCCTGTTAATTAACGGATTATAGTAGGTGAGCGAGTTGTGACCAAATATTGCCAACCGATGGATCTAGTGACATGACAGATGGATGGGTGGACTGAAGTTGTCTTGATGAAAAATCTAGTGGACATTTCTACATGTTTAAGTAACCAAATCAGTAGTACTAGATCAGTGTTAAGTCCGCGTGTCAGGCGCTTAGCTAGTACTTCCGAAGGGGTTTTCCGGGCTAGTGC
>QLPI01006525.1:1584-21793 GCA_003314275.1 Chroogomphus rutilus | reverse complement strand
AGGAGGATATCAATAAAGGGAAAAGGAATAAATATTAGTGGGCAAGGGGCTGTCCCCTGATATCACTCCCCTCTCTAGAATGTGGCGTCCTGACACATGGACATAGACACACCTGGTCCACCCAATGCATGCAAGGGATACCAGCTGAACCGTTGTATAGAACCCACTGAAGGGCACCCGAGATGGCCACTGAACGAGGGAGATGTTAAGTCCGCGTGTCAGGCGCTTAGCTAGTACTTCCGAGGGGGTATTCCGGGTTAGTGCGAAGGTCCGTAACGGGGCCGAAGACCGAGACCGGGGTCGGACGGACTACGGACGGGGACGGATGCGCCGGAAGTTTAGGGTAGGTCACGGAATAGATCAATCCGGTTACTGAGGTGTTCGAGGTCGAAGGGACTTGGCTTCAACTTATGTGTTGCACCCTCCTCGATCGTCTGTCCCTAATTTCGGAAGGGAGGCGGAGTTTACCGGAAATGAATCGGAAACTGGGGGGGGGAACTAATTCGATATTCGTACTAGCGAACAGTCCAGTCGACAGTGAGACTATATACATGTAACGTTCTTGTACTAACTTTAGCCGGTCATAACACAAGGGGGAAGGTAGTACAAGGGGTTAATATAAAGGAGAGAACAAGGGAGTGAGGTACGCGGTAGTTTGCGCGTCGGTTATCAAAGTATTGAGTCCTCGGTCGGGAGCGGACTCGGGAACGGTGTCTTGGTCGGACACGGGAACGCGGTGTCTCGGACGGACGTGACGGGAATGGGATCTACGGGAAACAGTCTTTCGTCCTTTCGGTCGGAAAGGTCTCGGAACGGAAGCGGGTGGTTGTGGGGGTTAGTGTGGGTTTGTTGAGGGCATGGGCTATAACAGGAGAGAAGCAGGCGACTTCTCGGGGCATCCCTGGGGTCAACGGCAGCAGTGAATGGGCAACCGTTGAAAGCACGGGTGCAGGCCAAGCTGCACGATGAATATGGCCCACACGACTTCCCGATATTCCCGAGAACAACGGCGGCGCGAATGTGCATGGGATCAACTGTGTTGCCTTCTCCACGGTCGATGAGGCAGGTGTACAGGCGCCAACACAAAGGCATCGTGGGCGGTCGCTCTCGTGACGGCGCACGCAGTGGAGATGGCAGGCGCACATTGGTCGAGTCGCGATGCATGTTGAACGCCAGCTCGTGTCACTTCCTGCGATACCCATATGGGAGTGAGGGCGTATTCAGTAGTGACTGCACTGGGCACCGAGAACACGTAGAAGGGCACATTCAGTATGCGTCGGTGTTGGTACATGTCCATGGCAGGCAGAAGTTGCGGGAAGCGTGAGCACAGTGGGATGTGGCCGATCTCCGTGTCATCTCATTTGCTTCGTTGGGGACAGAGCTGTGCGAGGAGCGCGGCCTACGCGATCCCTTGGAGCGTTTGCAGAGCGGGCCAGTGGTGGGAAACGACCGCAATCCACTAGACGAGGACGATGGCGTGGATCAGGGCGGTCACAGCCACGGGGAATGACCGTGGGGGCGCCCCCTTGAGGGCCTGGACAAAGACGAGGCCACGAGCCAGTGGCGACAGCTGTGAATGGTCATGGGGTGCTGCCAGCAAGCTGTAGTGGTAGCACCGTGTGAGCTGCGCGGTGTGATGCACGTCTTACGTGGACCTTCTAAGTTGGGCAGTGGCACAGGAGCAGGGAACGTTGGGTCATCCTCCTCGTCTGATGCGGGAGTGATGGCATGTGCAGTGGCGACTGCATGAGGGCAACGTTGCGGGCACAACCAGCATGCAGCATGCACGGTGGCAATGCTCGATGGGTGGCAGCAGCAGGCATCTTCGGCGGCGAACGATCGTGGTGGTTTGCTGACTCCTGTCCCTCGCGGTGGTGGTGCATGTGGTGGGAACGGCAGGCATGCGTCGAGTGGGTCACGGCGGTTGTCCCGCGCGTCGAGCGTGGATTTGTGTCACCGAGGTGGATGCTCTTCACGTTGGGCAGTGGTACAGGAGCGGAGAGCATCTGGTCATGCTCTCCACTCAAGCAAGAGTGAGAGTGCGTGCGCTGGTGACCGCGCTGGATACCGGATATGAGTGGGAGTTGCGTGTGCGCAGGTCGTCATCGGCAGCGACAAGGGCGGGATGATGGTGTCCAAGGTGGTACCGACTGAGGGAATAAAGTCACCGTGGAGGGGGCTGGGCTGCAGCGCGTCAAGATGCCGGCATCGCGTACGAAGGGGGGGCATGTTCAGTATGTGTCACGGCGGCCACAACTCGTCGGTACGCATCCAACGGCAAATGGAAGGTGCGGGAAGCACAAATGCAGTGGGAACAAGACCCAGCTACGGCTTACGGCCCCAACATGAGTCAGAGCGGGCGGCGGTGGTAGGTGGCAACCGCAGGAGCACTGACTCGGTACTGCTGGACGAGAACGGGACCGCAGATGCCGCTGAGGGGCGGTTTGTGAGTGACCTGCACGGCAACTCTGCGAGGCATTGTAGAGTCGGCGGCCGCACGACGGGGTTGTGCCGAGGGAGGAGAAAGCCCATGGACAGCCCATAGTTGCAGGTGCAATCTTCACGAAGCCATCTGGGGTCTCGGTGGTTGGGACGTGCCCACGGTCGACTGAGGAAGCTCGTCCTGGAGGAGCGCTGTACGCGAGCATCGACCTCGGATGGTGCATACAATGATGTGCCTACGGTATGTCCCAGTCTTCTTCAGTGATTCTGCAACCTCTCATGCAGCCAGCAAAACACCTGAACAGTCCTCTTTCCTCTCTACACTCTACACCTCAAGGTTACACCAGTCCAAAACATCCACTTTCCCAGTTACATCCTCCTTCAGGTACCAATATCAGCTAGATGATACAGGTTTTGGTAGCGTGCGGCGTAAATGGTGGGCATGCATTGAATGAGTCACGATGCATGCCGTGTGCAGATTCGGCTGACTTTGGTGCGGGGGCCTCCATGATGAGTGGCAGGTGGATCGCGTAGCCTGTATCATGCGTGTCCATTTGGCGGCGAGCGGTTTCTGGTGGTTCACCCATCTCTGCTACAGTGCGTCAACGGATCCAGCCGGCGTGTGACGAGCGGGTCACGACGGTCATACGGCACAAGCTGCACGATGCAGTACGTGTCGAGTCTGGATGAGCGATCGGCTCAGTTGCATGCATGGGACCATCGTAGCTTGTCAAAGCGCGTAGCCAGTCGGCGACGGTATTAGGTGGACATGCGCGGGCGACATCGCTCAGCTAGCACGGTGGTCGGAATCGATTGTGGGGTCGCTACGCACGGGGTGTCGACGATCGCGTGGCCAGGTCGGTCATGCCTGCGGGGGCCATTTGCTCCAAGAGTTGAGCGAGGCCCATGCCTGATATGTGGGATGAGTGCGGCTTGCGCGAGCGGCGGCAGGGGTAGAGTCGTCAGACAGGCATGTTAGGGTGCATGGTGCAGGAGGCAGACTCAGCGGGCCTGTACGATCGGCCAACGGTGTGGCTTTGGGAGCAGACTGGAGGGTGTAGGTCACCAGGGTACGATGAGCGACGCTGTTGCGCCTGTCCGTAGCATATGCTGGCGAAGGCTGGCCCATCTGGGGATGAGCAGAGGAGGCAATGATGGTAGGTGCATTACGGGAGTGCGTCGTGTGTGTCAGGACAACATGCGGCAGGGGTCCGGGGTCTGGCGTATGTTGCGTGGTCAGGCAGGAGCACCCTGTCGCATCCCGTAGTCGAACAGGGATGACAAGCCCTTGCAATTAGCCCAGGTGGTCATGCAGCGCAAGTCGCACGATGAAATGTGCGTCGAGCACAGACTTGCTTCGATCCCATGTGGGGTCTCCATGTTGAACAGCAGGGACGAGCGGGAGGGTGTGTGTGTGCAGCCCTTCTTCGGCCTCGACAGGGATGGAAGCAAGGCCGTGGGCCAGCGTCGAAGGAAGTGGGCGATTCCCGAGTCTCCGTTTGAGGCCGTAGCGCGAGTGTAGGTGCCGTCGAAGGGGTACTCAAGCGATCATATTGCACTGCCATTCCTCTGCAAAGGCATTGCAACCGATGGACACCTGGATGGGGTTTTGGCTACATGGGCGAGCGGGTGGCAGCCTAAAGCATGCGCAGCCTAAAGCATGCGCAGCCTAAAGCATGCGCAGCCTCTGGCAGAGGCAGCGGGGGATGGTCGTGGAAGGTGCCGCCTCAAAGCCACTGGATGAGAGCACAGGGGTAGGCATTGTTTGCGGCGAGCCAGTTATTGGTATGTGGCCAGCTTGTCAATGTGCAAATCCCTGGGGCATTTGCGGAGTCCACAGCAGTGCCAACACAATGGGATCTACTGCAGGAAGGCGTACAGGCCTCGGCACAAGGATGTCGCCAGCAGTTGCATGAGGGTGTAGGTCACCAGGGACAATACGAGCAACATCATTGCCCATGTCCACGATGCATGCGGTGATGGCAGGCCATGCGCGTGTCAGGTCGTAGCAGGGCCGGGATCATTCGAGTTCCACTACGAACGGGTGGGTGAGGATGGCAGCGCCATAGATGACGTGCTCTGCCTCAACTTGTAAGAGGTGAGAGGTGCAGACGAAGGATAGGGAATGAGTCCACCATAGGGTATGGTCTGCATCAGTGCAAATGCATGCACGTGTTTGGGGGTACGTAGCATATGGGGCCTGTGCGGCCTGTCCGGAAAGCTGAAAGGGGGACCGGACGGGAACAGGTGCAAGCGACACGGCTCCTGCTGCCTTCACGATGTCAGGAAGGCTTGCCCAGGCCTATCGAGTGGTCCTCCAAGGTGTACCGCGCACTCGGTGCAGCATAGGGGGGACTTCTGAGACCTGCTTCATGTCTCCTAAGACGTGGAGAATCGTCGCTTGGCATCTGCACAGGTTGCAAGTGCGGATCGGCGATGGTGGTGGGCATATACTCGGCGAGTGCGTGATGTAGCGCGTCACGCATGTCAGCGGTGTCGCCGATGGGTCCAAGGTATGGAGCCTGCGATGTACAGCTAGGGTGGAGAACCAGGATGCTCGCTTGGTCAAGCATCCACAGCTTGTTGCTCACGTTGTCTGCACAGCAGCTGCAACTGCTGTAGGTTTCCATAGGAGGATCTCTGGCCAGGGACAAGGAGTTGCAGTGTAAAGGGTCATATGGTAAGGAGGAGTCGGGTGAAGAGGGGTACGAGGTGGTCAGGTTTGAGAGCGCAAGTGTGAGGTGAAGTGTACAGATCGTAGAGTAGCATCTTGGGGGTGTGCGGCGTATAGATAACACTAGGAGTTCGGAATAGAGGAATATGGGAAGAAGTGTTGGGGGTGTTGGGGGTTTATAGCGTCGCCTTGGCCTTCAGAGGGCGGTGCGCTCTACCGACTATACGGCAGTTTACAGTGTCGCCATGCATGATAATCAGCGCATCATGGAATATGTAGTCAAATTCAATCGACTAGCCACCTACATCTACTGGGGCAATGCCGTACTTCGTCATCAGTTCTACAACGGACTCCCCAGCAGGATCAAGGACGAGATCTCCAGAGTAGGAAAGCCCCACTCCCTACTCCAACTCTGCCTCCTGTCCCAATCCATTGATGCCCACTACTGGGAGCAATGATCGGAAATCACCAGAGAGCCCCCCTCCACCTGGAACTTCGACCGCCCCTATGACAGAGAGAGGACCCCATGACCACGTATTTGACCCCTAACACAGGCAATAAGATGGCCAATTCAGGCCAACCTATGACCCCATCCAGTGGTAGCAGGACTACCATGGATCTTTCATCCAAAATCAGAAAAAAAAAACGGAAAACTTACACCACAAGAACGGCAACACCGCTTCAAACAAAACCTCTGCCTCTTCTGTGGTAGATCGGGCCATGCAGCCAAGGAATGCCCAAGATCCACCACCACAGTCACCAAAGGGCATGCAGCCTCCGTGACTTAGGAAATTGAAGAAGAGTCCAAAGCCTTGGACGCTTTGGAAACTGAGGAATAAGAAGCAAGGCCTCCGACTCCAGCACCAGTTGTTCACGTTGAACACCAACTGTACCCAGGGAGTAAAACAAACAACATGTCCAACCTTTTCAGGAATATGACCACCCGTGACCAATTGTCAAAAAGATTTCAACCTGTTTCTTCGGAAACAACTCCAACCCTCCAAACTCCATCAGAATTCTAGTTGCCAGGACACCATATGCTCACCCACTACGATTCGTTGATCGACAGGGCATTGAGTACTACTTGTTTAGATATTCATCCTAACTGATTCTTGGTACTATGGAGCCAGCAGTTTTCACTCAGCACTCAATCCAACCCTCCGAAAAACTCCGCTCAGGAAGAACCCTGACAATGGCAGAAATCTGTACCATCCCTTAGACAAAACAGTACCATGTGTAGATTCTCTCTAGACTAGAACATTTTGATAACATTGTTAATACGAACTGAACCATTGACACGGTTCAAAACCGAGACTCAAAACTGCAGGACATCCTCTGAGTCCCAACAACACCACTGCCTTCCAAACAATGATCCAGCAAACGGCCACCATGACCACTGCAACCACCATGGCCACCACGACCACCATGACCACCATGACCACCACAAACACCACAACCACCACGACTCCAACCACAAGAACTAGGCAGACGATGGGATGTCTACCCTAGAAAAGGGGAGATGTTACATACCATTGCAATGGTTGGTGAATACATGTAACAAATTGCTGTTTAAATAGTGCCCACAGACTAATGCCAGATAACCTGGCATAGTGGCCTTTTGGCCCAGTTGAAAGAACACATCACTGTGGGAATTTGTTGCCTTTCACAGGAGAACAACCAGAAACAACCCCATCAGTTTAGGAATCCAAACACTTTACCCCCGAACCACCCCGACACCATCTAAAATCACACATGGAACTCACGACCCAAATTATACAAACATAATCTATTCACTACAAACATAGAATGTCCCAGGCCCTGATTGGAACCAACCCGATCAGAACGCAAAACAGTTCCCACTTGAATCAGCCCAGGAGGCTCATTTTCCTAACCTCCACTTCTCTGGACCTCTCACCCAACAGACCCCCCACACCAAGCATCCACCTTCCATGCCTGAATCATTTGACAGACTCACCCAAAACTCCCCTGGTCCCCGAGGAATGAATACCACCCAAGGACTGAATATTGAGACCACCCTCCACCTGATTAATCAAGGACAACAACGCATTAACAAGATTTTGAGCCAGTGTGACTGTAAGGGCAACCCTCTTTCGGAACTGGTCTCGACTGCTGGAGGCTGGAACCAGCGGGACACCACCCAGCCCTGGACGTCCTCCTAGGCCTGACTATGGGACTCGAACCCAGAGCCTACCCACAGGCTTCTCAGATCTAAGCAGGGGAAATCCGAAGTTCAATTATAGCTACCTAAGTACATGTAGGGCTCTCACCTAAGCAGGGGAAATCCAAAGAGGAAAGTCTAAGGATCTCCGCTGCTAGTGAACCTCTTTTATACCCTTTATGTAAGTGGTCTGTGCACTAGCTTATAAATCAATACAGGCGCTTATTCCCAGTTCCGGTCATCATGCTAAGATCATTCCTACCTCCTGCTCGGTGGTCCCTCGGACCTGGGTCTCCTGGCCTCGGAGTTGGGGGGAGTCTGAGATAGGACCTCGGAGTTGGGAGGAGTCCTAAGATAGGGCTTCAGAGTTGGAGGAGTCTGAGATAGGACCTCGGAGTTAGAGGAGTCCAAAATAGGACCTCGGAGTTAGAGGAGTCCGAAATAGGACCTCGGAGTTGGAGGAGTCCGAGATAGGACCTCGGACTTGTCATCAGGACTTGGAGGGGATCATCCTCTGACATCGGTGGTCTTTTGGACTCTGGTCTCTCATCCTCGGAGTTTATGTGGAGTCCGAGATAGGACCTCGGACTTGTCATTAGGACTCGGAGAGGGTCGTCCCCTGACAGTGACCTCCTCCGAATGCTGCTCCGACAACTGAACAATATGCAGAAGACAGTGGTCGAGCACCATGAGGAGACCCTGGAAATAATTCAAGTCCACCTGGAATGCATCTAGACAGGCTGCCACAACCACATACCATGCTCTGACTTACTCGGTAGTACCGACCGACTGACCCTTACTCATATCATCCTACATGGTGCACGGTTTCGGCTCGGTACACTTGGTTCATCATCTGGTTCATTATCCTTTTCCCCAACCCCCTATTCTTTATCATCCCTACACTCCATGTCCTTCCCCTCACCCGCTTACCCTTGGGACATTCACTATTCATTGCCACTTACTTGCAGCCCTATTGTTTTATATCTCGGCCATTCCTTATTGTTCTATTCTTTCCCACAATCTCACCCGCTTATATTTCATTGTCTTACTCTTGCATTATTCTATTCTAGATCACTGTAGACAATACCTCCATATGGTCTTCATACCTTATTCTTTTCTCCATGTCTTATGCCACCCTTATTCCACATTCTACCTCTCAGCCTATATAAGTAGTAGATGCATGTACATAGTTCCTCAGTCTGAGTATCAACTAGGTTTACACCTCCCTACTCTCCTCCTTCTGTTCAGAAGTCCTTACTCGGGCCAACACCCTCAGCATCCGCCCAAGTATCTTTTCCGTTACAAGTTAGTGGCACGCACAGGAGGCAGGGCGCAACACACAAGTACGTTGAAGCCAAGCCACCCCAACTGGCCTGCAGGACTTGGCCGGTCCCGACAGTACCATTGGTAGTACCGAGGCCTGACACGGGCCAAAAATGCAGAAATCTGATCGAAAGCATCCGGACCATCCACCTCTGCCACTAGACCACTGGGAACAATGCCCTGTCCAGAACAACCACAAGGGGGGTTTCTGGACGATAATAGGTCTAGGAACCTCCCCTGCACTATGAAAAGGTTAAAAAGGGGGAAAAGTCACCATAAGAACCCAACAAACCAAGGGAATCATGAATCATGATAGCACGGGCCTACAACGCCACCACATCACCATCAATGGCCTGCAGGTGTCGCAGTTTGTCTTCAAGACCCCCTTTGGATCCCACCAATGATGCCCCAGAGAGGAGAAAACGGGAAAAAATTCCAAGGCTTCCCGAGGGTTGAGAATCCATGTTCTCCATTGAGGAAAGGCTTCTTGCAGTTCTGCGAACACCCCTCTTATAGGCAACGAAACCATCAGTGCTTATCAACAATCACCCCAGAAAATAGTCAGGAAGCTCCCACAGTCATGTCCATCTTAATTACCACCTCGATTAAGCTTAGGACCTCGAGGGCTCGGTCCTAGTGGAGGGATACTATTATGGCCCATGCCGCCAATAAACCCACATTAATCCTCACAACCACCTATACCGTTTCTGGGACCTTTTCTGACCACTCAAAGCCTGAACAACTGCTTTCCGAATTCCATTGTATCAACCCAAGGTTCCGCGTTCCCGAACCTCCGAAGATTCCAAAGCCAAGGTTCCGCTCCTTTGATAAATGACATGCAGGATTATCGCGTACCTCACTCCCTTGTTCTTTCATTCTGTATTGCCCCTTGTACTCTCTTCCCCCCCTTGTCTTTACTCGGCAAAAGTTAGTACAAAGACTAGATACATGTATATAAGACACTAGTCAACTGGACTATTCACCAGTATAAATATCGACTTAATTCTGTGTCGTAGTTTCCGATTCAGTTCCAGTAAACTTTCTGACTTTCTAAAATTAGGGACAGACTATCAAAGAGGACACAACACATAAGTTGAAGCCAAGTCCCTGCGACCTCGAACCACTTGAACCACCTAATACCGTGAACAGTCCTAGACCCCCTGGTGCTTCCCGTCTTTCCACCCCTTTCCGATTTCCAACCGTAAACTGTGACCTCTAGTCCCTCTGCCTCCGGAGTATAAACCCCTCTTGGAAATTATTCAGAACCTCCAGAAACCCTTCCGGAAGCCTCTAGCTAAGCACCAACACGTGGATTTAACATCAGGGTCAGGATCGCCAACACGGCCTAAACCCATACCTGCAGGCAGGTTGAGGCAGGTAAGTTGATATAAGCAAGGTTAGCACTGAACTTCAATTATATCAGCAGCCAAATAGCAAAATGAAAATCTATGAAATCTGATTTTTTACTCTAAGAATATCAATATATTTTCATATTTTAAAAAATCAGAATTTATTCAAAATATTTTGTGGCTGATGTAATGGAAGTTCAGTGCCAACCTTGCTTATATCAGCTTGGTGTCAATTATGTATATAACATGCAGCCAGGGACTCACTCAAGATGCAATACCTACTCTGTGGCATTATCAATACCATGCCTCTTCTAGGACCCACACCTGATGGGAAAGATGGGGGACTCTAATACAACACCATGCAGATGTAACCTCTGTGATGTTCTCTAGTGACGGCAGCCAAGTTGTATCTGGGTCAGAGGACAAGTCTGTTTGTATATAGGACACAGCTACTGGTGAGTTGGAATGCATACTGATGGATGTCATATGTGTTCACGTACAATATACACGTGTTGCTGTCAAGTACACGAACCGAGGTCCCGATTACTCGCCAGTGCCGACCGAGCAACCATCCTACGTCCACGTACAAGTGTCCACGCCGCACGCATAAACACTTGGTGTGCCGGTCTCGGCTCGGTACATCCACCATCCACACTCCTCGGTCCGTTTCACCTCGGGACTTCCTGTCCTTGTATTATCCTCGGTCACGACCCCATTGTTTTATACTCGGCCACTTCCTATTGTCCTATCTTCGGACACATTCTATTATCCTGTCCTTTATTGTTCCATCCCCGCTTTGCATTCCCTATTCTAATTTTATCCGTTGTGGACAATAATGACAATAACCACATGCTCTGCATACCTTGTTGTCCCACATTCCTTATTCCACATGTCGCTTCTTAACCTATATAAGTAGGACATGCATGTACATACTTCCTCATTCTGGGTATCGACTAGGCTTAGGCCCTTCTACCTTCTTCTCTTCTGTTAAGTCCTCGACTCGAGCCGGCATCATCAGCATCCCCTCGAGTATCTGACTGTGGCAAATACAGTGGCACGCACGGCAAGTAGGGCGCAACGCATGAGTACATTGAAGCCAATGCCACTACTCTTGGCCTGCAGGACTTGGCCATAGTCCGCCCGACCTTTTCACCAACACCCCTCGGCAGTACCAAAGTCCGTCAGTAACCGACGCTTGACAGTTGCACATGCACATGTATGACCGTGTATCTCCAATGGAATGACTAGAGGGTATATGGGTGTGATTGATTTTATCATAAGAGTATATGGCTGATCTATGTTTGCCAGTTTGACCACATAGCACCTGGTGCACGGCCCATGACCTTGCCATCCGAGCATGCCATGTGGCACAAACCCATCTCTATCACCCTGTATGAGCACCCTGCACCTGCATCTCCAATTGCTCCAGTTCCTGCCCACAAGCTCCCCACGCCAGCCCCATCATACAACCTGGCGAACAAACAACTCAACTATCCACCTGCATGCCCACCACATCCCCTCAGTATCTTGACCACCACTTCGTTTGCCTCTACACAATATCGTATCACGAGCAGGGGTGATGCCCTTGTAAGGTTGGAGGGGTGCATGACCCCATCGGTACAACAGGTGTCATACATGTGCACATGCAACATGTGCATGTCATATGCGAATGCATATGACATCTGGCATACGTGTGTGTATGTGGTGTGTGGATGTCATATGTAAATGCATACAACAGATGTCATACATGTGCATGTCGTACACGAATGCATGTGACACCTATGTGCACACATGCAGCATGTGCATGTTGTACATGAACACATATGACACCTACATATGTGTGTGCAGCACATGTGTGTCGTACTTGAATGTATATTGTCAGGTATCGGTAATGCCAACGATGCATGGGCCGAGCACTATATTAATAGTACCAACTTCACAATGCCAACAGGAAGCAGCCAAGTCCTATAGGCTGGTCGGAGTGGCATGGCTTCAATGTACTTGTGCATTGTGCCCTACTTTCTGTGCGTGCCACTGATTTGGAACAGAAGAGGTACTCAGAAGAGTGCTGAGAGTGTCAGCCCAAGTAAAGGACTTTAGACAGAAGAAAGGAGAGCAGGAAGGTGTAAACCTAGTTAATACTCTGTTACGATGTAGAGAAAGGATGTAATCGTAATATATTTAATCTCCCAAAGGCAAGGCAATGGCAAGGTTCTGGATGGGGCTGTCAGGGGACAGCCCTTGCCCACTAATATTTATTCCTTCTCCCTTTATTGATATCCTCCTTCTCTTATGGATTCTTTAGTTAATTCTTCTGTTTTCACTGACTGTGACATGACTTACTCATGTCACAGTCACTAGCTATATAGCTTTGCTGCTTAGGTAAGGGATCTTCACCTCATTCTCTTCTGGATCCCCTTACCAGGTATGCACCAATGTTGTATTTAGTCTTCTTTAATATATATTCACTTCTGGATCCCCTTACCAGTGTCTGACTGGCTCTGTGGGTAGGCTTTAGGGTTCAAGTCCCTGAGTCAGGCCTAGGGAGAAGGCCAGGGCTGGGTGGTGTCCCGCTGGTTCTAGCTCCCAGCAGTGGCCCAGGAATCAGTATCAGCGTGAGTTGCCCTTACATTAGAATGAGGTCACCCAATAAGGACTGAGGGACCGGCTGCGCACTTCAAACGTGAGTGATGTCCTCGTGCAGAGACTATGGCGACCGAATACCCTCCCTCCTAATCCCTTGTAGGGATCTGACTATGTTTGCAGTATTGTCACTAGGGAATGGCACGGGTCACCCACGGGTCAAATGTGGGTGACCCGCACCCGACCCATGGGAAACCCGAACCCGTCAACCCATGGGTTTTTTCCCATGGGTCGACGGGTGTCGGGTGCGCGCCGCACCCGCACGCGTGTGGCGCGTACGGCGCATACGACGCGTACAACGCGTACGGCGCGTGCGGTGTGTACGGCGCATACGGCGCGTGCGGCGCGTACGGCGCATACGGCGTGTGCGGCGCGTACAACGCATACGGCGCGTGCGACGCGTACAACGCGTACGGCGCGTGCGGCGCATACGGCGCATATGGCGCGTACAACGCGTACGGCGCGTACGACGCGTACGGCGCGTGCGGCGCATACGACGCGTACAGCGTGTACAACGCGTACGGCGCGTACGACGTGCACCCCGCGTTCGTGGTGTCGCATGCGCGTACGGCACTTTCGTGGCGTTCGGGGCGTCGCGTTCGTGTCGGCGCGTGCGCATACGCGTAAGTTGCGTTCGTGTCGGAGTTGACGCCCCGGGTTGGGCCCGGGTCACGGGTGCTCGTGGCTTGACCCGCACCCACACCCAAGGACACCCGACCCGGTGACCCGTGCGGGTTGGCCTGACCCGTGCATTTCCCTAATTGTCACATGTGTACCTAGGTGGGTCTCGAGGTCTGCTTTGGCCTCTCCTTCTGGGTCATGGGGGCCGAAGTTGGTTTTGAGTTCATTCACAAACTCTGCATAGACATGGAGCCAGTCTGGCTTGTCAGGGGTGGAAAGGGCTGGTTCAAACCAGTCCAAGGCGGTACCAGTCAGGTATGACAGTATGTAGGTTACCTTGGCACTGTCGGTGTCGAAAGCATCAGGGTGGTCATGGAAGCAGACTACACTGCACTAGGAAGGCTTGTAGTTTCCTTGATTTGGATCCATTGAAGGTATCTGGATCCTAGACCTTGGCGGTGCAGGGGGCTGATCTTCTGGGGCTGGCTAAGTTGCTTGCCAGCATAATGAGGGCCTGAGTGAGATCGGGTACAATGTTGGGTCCTAATGTGGGGTCCCCTCCTGGATGTGCAGGAGGCAGTGGTGCTGTGGCAGGTGGTGTGATATGGGGCTGGACAACAGGAGGTGGTGCAGCGGGTGGAGGTATGGCAGGTGGTAGTGCAACGAGTGGTGGTGCCACAGGCGGAGGTGCGAAGGGTGGTGGTATGTAGGGGGGAGATGCAAAATGGGGTGGTGCCAATGAGGTTGACGGCACTACTGAGGATGGTCCTGAACTGGATTGCATCTCTGAGGGTGACGATTGTTGAGTTGCTGGGGGGTGGTTCACAAGAAATGGGTTGGTCAAATTTGAACGCAGGTATAGGTCTGTGTCTGAGAATCCAGAGTTGGATGAAGGTTCCAGGGGGTGTGTTGGAAATAGAGGCAAAAAAGGTGTGTATATATGACACGTCACGTCACTATATAAAAAGTTTTCTGTGGCGTCTAGCTACTTCCAGTGATTAACCGATGTCGGCCTCAACACCTCAATGAAATATTTCAACACACCCCCTGAGGCTGACACCCCCATAATAAAATCAATAAAAGGAGAGTGTAGGATAGAATGGATAAAAAATAAACAAGAGAAATCAGAATGAAAAATTGACCAACTCAGGATCGCTGGTTTTCAACCGGTGTTTCTTCTTTTTCTCCTTGGGTATAATAAGCAAGGGATCGCTGTTCAGTTGATGAAGTGGAATTGTGCTTGTACCTTTAGCAGCTGCAAATGCAAATAGGTTGTCATCACCGTCAAGCATTGCAATGTGAGCTGAGTGGTTGAGAGTGTGCTACTTGACCTCCTCTGGCATATTCGCAATGCAGAATTGTACAATATGATGAGGGCATCCACACCTATAGCATACCCCCTCACTGTTCCTTGTATTCCCCCAATCGAAGTCAGCATCATTTTCATCGGCTTTCTCCTTGGATCCCAAAATGCCACACTTTCCTCTGGCAATCAACGCTGATTCTCCTTCCTCCTTCTTTACCGCCATTTCCACCCCCATCTCGTTGGCCTCATACTGTTTGAGCGCCGAGGCAATCTCATCAATTGTTGGGGACATTGTCTGCAGCATAAGCACTGTGCAAACTGGAGCCCAAGATGGGTGCAACCCAATCAGGATTTTGTCGGTAATTTCGAGATCGTCTGGGTTGTGGCCAATAGCTTCTAATCTGTGAGCAACTGTGAGGACTCCTTCGATGAAGTTTGAGATTGAAGCAGATGAATCATGGGTGATGGAATAGAATTGTTGGCGTAGGAGTATCCTGTTTGTTGCATTGTCCTTTTGGTACTCAGCAACAAGTTTTCTCCAGGCTTATTTGCCAGACTTTGTGGTGATAATTGGTGAATGGTAGTTGGGGTCGGTGAGTGTCAAGTCCGCAACACCGAGTACCGACTCACTCGGGAATACCGACCAATTGGCCCTTGCCATGTGGCCTCGGCTTGGTACATCCGGTACATCGTCTGGACCACTCCTCTCGTCCTATCCCCTCCATTGTTCCTTCACCCCCTATCCACTCCTTGACCGGTTTTCCCCAAACAACATGACGACCACTCATTGTCCTGGCCACTGCCATTGTTTTATCTTAGGTTGTCCTCTATTGTTCTATTTTCACCCACCACTTCATTATCTTATTCTCAGCCATACTCTATTATTCTAATCCCGCTTACATTCCTTATTCTATTTCTGATCACTGTGGACAATGCCTCCATGTGGTTTCTTCATACCTTATTGTTTCCATTCCTTATGCCACCCTGTTCCACATCTTGCTTCTTAACTATATAAGTAGCGGAATGTATGTAGATAGTTCCTCACTCAGAATATTAATTGGTTCGTACCCCCTTGTCTGTTTCCTATTTCTAAAGTCCTTCGCTCGAGCCGACGCCCTCGGCATCCTCATGAGGCTCCTCCCACTACCCAAATTAGTGGCACGCACAGAACAGCAGGGTGCAACGCACGAGCACGTTGAAGCCTAGCCACTCTGGAACGGTTTGCAGGACTTAACCGATATTTCAGCGTCACCGAATCTTGACAGTGAGAAACCATATGACGGCATAGACCTTTTGGTCAGTTTGATCCCAGGCCAAAGCCTTTTCACCTCCAGGCCTAACACTATCAATATAACCTCCACAGCCAATCAGCATGAAGTAGGTCTCTATCTCCTTCTGCCACTCATGCCAGTTGGTACTGGTGAGCTTTGGGAGCTGAGGCATAATGGTGCGATCCATGTTGTGAGCGAATATTGACACGAAAGGTTTTCTCTAACACAAAAGATTTGTTTGACACAAAAAGGCAGATCACGAATAGACAGATTACAAAAGGACAGTTTCAGTGAGACTAGGTGCGACCAGGTCCCATAACCTGTTGGAAATAGAGGCAAAAAAAGTGTGTATATATGACACGTCATGTCACTACATGAAAAGTTTTCTGTGGCGTCTAGCTACTTCCAGCGATTAACCGATGTTGGCCTCAACACCCCAATGAAATATTTCAACAGGGTGTGCTGGGGTCTGAGGCATATAGAAACTTGGTCTGGGGGCAGACAGTTCTCGGGAGACAGATGCATGGCGGGCAGATGCCTGGGTGATTGTCTGTAGAGCTTGTGAATGCATGATAGGTCTCATGCTTTATGACAATCAGGAGTGTGAGTATGAATATACTGTTAAATCTGCATGTCAGCGCTTAGCTAGCAGCTTCCAGAAGGGTTTCCAGAGGTTCCAAATGATTTCCAAGGGGGGTTCATACTCCAGAGGTGGAGGGACTATGTTAGGGCGACGCTATTGACAAGGTCACAACGACAAGATAATCCTATATTTATGAGCTGAAAGGGGATATTCCACCTGGTGTAGCGGTAATCCTCAGTTTATACAAGGTCTACTACCAAGAAATACATATAAAGCTCACCTGGTGTAGCGGTAATCCTCAGAGATCAAGCTGAGGAGTCACCGTCACACCAGTCACAACCCTATGCCCTACTCCGGCGCTTATTACATAACCAAGAACGCGAAATGGAGATCATGTAAATGGGGAAAGATTGACCAAACCCTGACATCACCCCCCTCTCAATGCACGGCATCTCGATGTGGGCCTTGGAGAATAGGTTCAGCGAAAACATCTCATGAGATACCCTCTCATTCCATCCAATAAAGAGGAGTGGGGAGAGGCTCTACTCAGTTTGACCCTCTCTCTATGATACAGTGGGAGAGTGAATTGGCAGACAGGTTGCATGAAGTTAAAGGTCTGGAACAGTGCCTCCTGTGTATCCTCTCCTGCGTCATTACGAGACACTCCTCCTGTGAACCCTTCAAATGTGCATGGAAGCATGACAGGGTTACCAAGGATAATAGGGTCTCCTAGGTCGTAGGACTGGTGAGCAGTACGCTTCTTCCGCCAAGGAAGGGATAGAGTGGGGCGAGGTTTGGCTAGAAGGTTGAGCTGCTTTTCAACCCTCTCTAGGTCCTCTGTGTCGATAGACCAGTGTGAGGAGAGTGGGGTAGTGACGGGTTGGAGAGGGATGAGGCTTTGTTGGCTGGACATGGTAATGTGGTGGAGGTGGTTATTATAGGGCTGAAAGGACAGATAGGAATGAAAGGGGGTTTATATAAGTGTCAATGAAATGAAATGAAAACGTAAATGGAGCATAAGTGGAAAGAATCAATGTCAGGTGGGACGTCGCTTAGTTTGGGGGGGCAGCTGAGTAACATGTGTTAGGAACCTCCCTTGTGTCCAATCGAAGAGATGCTGTTTTGGGGCCTCGGTAAAGTTCTCTAGGGTTCGAAAGGGGAGGGACACATATAGGGCGGCTGAGATATGCTGCGGAGCTTCTGGGTTTTGCTGATGAAATTCCGATACAAGTCACCTGGCCCCTGAGACATCCCTTGCAGGTAGCCAGAGGTCATCTGCTGCCCCATAACCCTTCCAGCATACCAGATACTCCAGTCATCCTCTGTGAACTCTGCTATCTAGAATCCTTTCAACCTTATACTCTGGAACTCCATCTCGGATGATAGGAGGAGGTGGAGGTTGAACATGTCATTCAGGGATGGGATCCTCCTCATAGGGGCATAGGAGGTTGATGGAGAAGACTGGGTAGGTACGGCCAAAGGACTGGGGGAGCTGGAGGCCATAGGCATTCTGTGAAACAACCTTGTTCACCACATATGGACCTAACCATTTGTGGTCTAGTTTCTTCATTGGACGAGTTGTTGTGATATTTTGTGCATTTAGCCAGACTTTATCACCAATCTTGTACGAGGGGGCAGCTTGTCAATGTAATTCATAGAATCATGCCATATCATCTGCAGCCTTTGCCAGGGCAGAGCGAGCCTCATCTGTAGCTGATTTCATATGTGTGGTAAACTCCTCCAATGCTTCTAATCGAGTTTCTTGAGTTGGCTCTAGTCCAAGTCTGGGATGTTGGCCATTGTCAAGCATGAAGGGTGTGGTCTGCATTGCAGAGTGAACTCGATTGTTGTATGCAAATTCAGCAAGGGAGATCCATTCTAGCCAATCATCCTGATGTTGATTAACAAAGAGTCAGAGGTATTGCTCAATTTCCTGGTTAACTCGCTCAGTTTGGCTATCAGACTGAGGGTGATAGGCAGTAGAAGCAGCAACCTGAATGCCTAAGAGTTTATTTAACTCTCGCATGAATTGGGAGACAAATTGGGTGCCTTGATCACTGATGATTTCTTCTGGTAGGCCATGGAGTTTCCATATGTGGTCACGGAATAGTCGGGCAACCCCTACTGAGTTTACATCAGGTGTAGTGGGAATTACATGTGCACGCTTTGAAAGACGGTCTACAACCACTAGGAGAGCATTGTAGCCCTGACTGGTAGGTAGTTTGGTGATTAGGTTGACAGTAATAACCTGCCATCTGCGATCTGGGATACGATTGGGGAGGAGCTTGCCCATAGGGAGAGTAGGAAAGGTTTTGGTCCTATTACAGGGATCGCAGGATTTTACATACATGGCAATGTATTGTCCCATGCCAGGCCACCAATAGTTCCTTGATACAAGTTCAGTTGTCTTCCAGCGACCTGGATGTCCTGCCAGGCTTGTATCATGGTGTGCTTTGACAATGTCATATCACAGTTTGGAGTCTAGGGGGACATATACCTTGCCATGGTAGAGGATGAGGCCATTTTCTTCTGCCCATTCTTCACCTTGCAGGTTTCCTGAAGATCCGAGTTCTTTGAGTGCCTTCACAACCTTTTCATCTCGGTCTACACAGTCCCTAACCCTTTCCAGGAACTTATCAGCCTCCCCAGGGACTAACTGTGCACCTGTCGCACTGATGCGGAACATGTTTGGCTGTAATAAAACTTGGTTCTGATTATCTTCCTCCCCCTGCTTATGATCTACTCATCTTGAGAGTGCATCAGGTTTCGTTAAATGCCGACCAGGATGGTGGATCAGTTCAAAGTCAAAGCAAGAGAGGTAGAGTGACCAGCGAGCTTGACGGCGATTGAGATTCTGTGCAGAATGGAAGTAGGTGAGGTTTTGATGGTCATTCAGGATCTCGATTTTGTACTTGGTTCCCTCTAGGATGTGACGCCATTCTTCTAGACCATGAATGACAGAAAGTAGCTCTTTGTCATGGATTGCATAGTTGTGTTCTGTATCTGAGAGACTTTTTGAGACAAAGCCAACAGGTCTCTATTTTCCATCATCACAGAGTTGAGATAGTATGGCACCAGTTGCATATGCTGAGGCATCAGTCTCTAGATGGAAGCGCTTGGTTTGATCTGGGAGGACAAGGATAGGGGTAGAAGTGATAAGACATTTGAGTTCATCGAAGGCAGCTTGTTCCGGTCCATCTGGAGTCCAGGACCACTGCATGTCTGCTTTGGTCAGGTTGTTCAGCGGTTTTGCAATGTGAGAAAAGCCATCCACAAAACAGTGGTAGAAGTTGATAAAGCCAAGGAAGGATCTCACTTCTGTGACATTGCGAGGGATTGGCCAGTCTCGTACTCCTGCTACCTTTACTGGATCCATGGCTACCTTTCCTGCAGAGAGGATGAGTCCAAGATACTCCACTTCTAGCTGTTCAAAGACACATTTCTCTGGCTTCAGATAGAGATTGTTAGCACGAAGGGTCTCGAGGACCTGTTGCACTACTTTCCAATGGGCTTCAAGGGATTCAGTGAAGATGAGTATGTCATTGATGAATACTACCACCACCCCTTCATCAATGAGCTCCTTGAATATTTCATTCATCATCGTTTGAAAGGTAGCTGGGCTGTTGGTGAGTCCAAAGAACATCACCAGGGGTTCGTATAGGCCTCGATTTGTCTGGAACGCTGCCTTCCATTCATCCCCTTCCTTTATGCGTACATTGTTATATCCCCAACAAACATCCAGCTTGGTGAAGTATTTGGCTCTAGCAGCAGAAACCTTGTTTATAATATCTGGCACGAGTAGGGAACGGCACGGGTCA
>QLPI01006523.1:0-13175 GCA_003314275.1 Chroogomphus rutilus | reverse complement strand
GAAACAATGTGAGAGGTTGGCTATGTCAGTCAAATGGAAAAGCATGAGAACAAAGTATACAACAGAGGAAACTATGGAAAAACTCTGGAGAAATGGTACAGCATTGAGGCTGCATGAATTGGAGCTAGGGGCTATGATACAGGAATACTAACCAAATAGGTAAGGATGATGAGTAACAATGAGAAAAGACTAACAGGATAGGAAACAGGTCGAGTCATATCAAGAAAAGGGAAAACATATAAAAGGAATAATAAGGAAGTCTACCAATAAATGTCTAACAACTTTGTCCACTACTCCTGAGGGGCCTTAGGATGAGTCAGGGGACTGAGTCATCTTGGAGTATTTCCAGGTCACAGGCAACATATCTTCTAAAATTTCTCCAGTATTCAATCCAAGGATAGGGGTCTGGGAGGAGGAGGAGTAATGGGAATATGGTCATGCACTCTTATCTTGTGATTAAGAGTGAGTTGAATGGAGTGGGCTGGGTAGTCAGGGTGGGAGGGTGCCTTAAAGTCTGCCTCATATTCCACTCTACTCCTATCATGATATGCTAGTCTAGACATCGTTCCAAGACATATGTATGGTTCTTGACTTTCTGGAAAGTAGACTGCATCCCCTATTGCATATGACTGAGTGTAGAGTGGATGGGATCTTCTCCTGAGTGAGAAATGTGTTAGAGGAGGTATGTGAAGATAATGATATGTTAATGGTTCTGCTTGGATGTGTGTGTCCTGGGTATTGTAGCATTGCATGGGAATGAGCTCTGAAGAAGACATGATGACAATTTGAGAGTCTGAATATTGTAGTGCTGAATAGAATGGTTGGCTGTGTGATGTGACAACAGTGAAGGTGATATGGGATGAGCACTGTTGGAGTAAAATTTGTAACATGGTTGAGATCAACATCTTTACTATCAACAGGTTACCAAAACAAGTAGTCTCAGACCAAGGACTATAATTTGTCTCAAAGTTCACCTGAGAGCTCTCCCAACCTTTGAGGATAAAGCTCATGGCCACCACTGCCTGCCATCTACAAGGAGATGGGCAAACCAAGCATATCAACCAGGAACTAGAGCAGTATCATTGAGTATTCATCAATGAATGACAAGATGACTGGGATGACCTCCTACTGATGGCTGAGTTCCAATACAACAACCATGTACACTGAGCCATCCAACAAACCCCATTTATGCTGGACACTAGGTAGCACCTGTGCATGGGCTTTGAGCCCCATGAACCCAAATCATCCATTGAGATGGTCAATGAGTTCAGGGACCAAATGGAGAAGTTGTTGGAGGAAGCCAGTCAGCTCTAGTGAAGGCAAAGGATGATATGGCTCAGTACTACAACCAATGAAAAATGCCAGTGCCCAAGTACCAAGTGGAGGACCAAGTCTTCCTATGTATCAGACATCTGAATGACTTGGCTATCCCAGAAACTGAGCCACTGATATCTCAGGCCATTCCTTGTCCAGAGGAGAGTAGGCAAACACTCATATAGACTCAAGCTCCCACATTCACTGTCTCGCCTCCACTGTTGGAGAACCGGGAATTCTCCAATAAATTTATACAAGACTTCTAAACCAGATCAGCATACAAGACTTCTAAACCAGATCAGCATACAAGATCCAAACCTCTCCTCTAAAGAAAGTCACCCATCAAATCAGTCCTAAAATTGCTACCAAAAATATAATAAAATTTTGGCTGGCAATTTAAGAGTGAATTACTTATGGTAATTAACTCTTAAATAACAAACCTTCAAGTCCAAGGAAAAACCTTCAAAAACATATACTTTTCACCTATCTCTATTTGGACCCACAAGGAACCATAATTGGGTGTCAATTACTTAATACATGGAACATGGCACCAAATTCCTAGGTCAAGTTCTCAGTCTATATTGTACAACAAATTCTTGGGCTTATATAATGGCTATTACATAAAGGTCAGCCCAGAAGCATGGCTCATCTACTATTAATATTTTGTGACTTGACCAGTCACAAGACTACAAGCTGTGAGAATCTTTCTCTTCTTTTATTATTAGTGACTACAAGGGTGATACTGTGACTTCTAGAGGATTCCAGGACCTTCCATCCCTTTCCATAAACTTCCCACTAATTTCCAGAAGGTCTTGCCTCATTAAGGAGTTACATAATCAGCTTAGAATTAGTATATATAGAGACTAGTTCTGTAGTATAAAACAATCAATCTTATTTTCACCCATAATCCACCGGATTATCTAGTGCTGCCAGCACTCTCTTAAGTAGGTCACCGACCACTAAGACTTATTGACAGAGGTTACTCCAAAGAGTAAATCTCAAACCCTTCTACCAAAGTGGAAGGTTTCTCAGCTAAAATATAAAAGGTATGTAAAAACATCATAAAAGAACTAAATCAGATTTTATAGAACATCCATGGAAATAATCCTAGGCAAGGGTAGAATAATAGTTTACTCACATAAACTATTATTCCTACATGTAATTGACAATTAACCTGTCAAGGCCCCCATTAAACAATTCTTTTTGGACATCAACCTAGACAGGCATTAGCTTGCCCTCATCTTGTTGGAGAACTTGATTAGGCTTTCTTCACACCAAAGTTTTGTCACAGTTCTCATATTACCTCTTTTATGGTTCTAAAACATTTAATATGGTCAAGCTTGTCCCCACTCCCAGTAGAGCCAGCCAAAGTTTTGGCCTAATGGCTTGAGGACTCTGATGTCTTTGAGGCCCTTAGATGGTGAGAGGCACACCTGTGGGAGAAAAGGGTAGGGAATAAGATGAGGAGACCTGAGAATGTTGGCCAAGGTAATGGATGAGCCAAGGGTTAGGAGAATCTGAGATCCCTTTCCCTAAGGTCCAATGACCAACTGACCTCCCCATTGCACACCAAGCCAACAACCAAAATCTCAAACCAGACTCCCAGGACCAGGCCTGTGGGCATTTGTGAGATCATACCACCAGACTCAAGGGAAGAGTAAGGTATGTTGGGGAAGCAGTGTGTGGGTACAGGGTATATAGAGTATGGGACTTACTAGCAAGGGGCTTTAGGTTTTCCTCTTAGGAATTCCCCCATTGCTAGCCACTGTATGATAGCTCTCAGGTGTTACTTGGGTTGCCCTTATATCAGGGTCCTGTTTTGACTTGAGTACCAAACCTATTTGAAAAAAAGAGCCTGAGAGTAAATAGAATGTTTTTCTGCAAGTATGCCTGCAGTATTGAGATTTATTTTATTTTGGGCTTTTTTATACTTTATGGACCACAATCAATAGATACAATACTTTGCTAAACTATTTTACATATTTTACTATAAAAATTGTGAAGGAAAGGGATGAAATAGTCATATGAAAAGTGAAAATACAGGAGGAGTCAAGACAATATGACAAACACTTGAGACAATTTTTGTATAGCACATATATGATATTTAAATTAATGGAAATAATAGAAAACATATGAAAGAATGTTGGGCTTGAAAAGTGAACATTGTTGATATAGAAAATAGTTGGCCAGACTTCTTCCAGTCTCAATGTGAATGCTCAATGACATGAGCACTTTGCCTTGTCCTAAAATGAAATATGTATTGTCTTGATAACAAAATGGAGTTGGTGTTGATAAGAATGATGGATGGAATGATGATAGATTTAATATAAGTAATAGAGTTGTGAGGGGATTAGATGAATACTTGAGGGTTCAATGTTTAAGTGCCAGTGATGCCAGACATGGAAGTGGGCTTGAGCAATAGTAGTACATGTTATTATTATATTGATTAACTGTTCAACTTAGCTGGACATATATAGAATAGTATACTATTTGTTAACTGGCTCTGAATAGTATATTATCCTACAAATGGTGACCTGTCTCATTATGGGCATGTAAGCACTAAAAACATGGGTTTGGTGCATTCCATATTGGGATAGAACATAAACAGAGCTTGAAAAAGGGTTTTAGGAATTTCAGAAAAATAATGAAATTTTCAGGAATCACTGGATCAATCTTATGCACATATTAGGCAACATATATAGTTGTCTCTTGGCTCAACTCAATAGTAAAAGGCTCCAAAGCTGCATATATGCACATATATGCACCTTGATAAACTTGACTCAGCTTAAAAAGTGTGTAAAAATTCAGTCTTCATCAGATAGATCATGATACACTTGTAAAATGTCACAAGTTTTGTAAAAGTCATAAAAATAATTGATTTGCTTATGCTAATAAAACCATCTACCAGATCACCCTGGACAAGGCATCTGACACTCTAGTTTCATATTGTTGGAACCAGTCACCACATCATTCTCACACATACATCACATCCATATCGTATCTGTGTCACATGTCTACTGCATTCAGGTCACATGTACATTGTCATTGATGTGCCAATGCTAACGCATCTCTGGGAAGAGATGTGCACATACAAGTTTACTATATAATAAAAACATGTATTAGAATAATAATAATCACAAACTTTCTATCCCATTTTCCCATTTTCTGTCTCACTCTCAGAATCAAGTAATCTATAGTACAACTGGTTCAAGACATATGGGCAAGACAAAAATGCCAGAGAGAGAGGTCCATGACACAAGTGCTGGAAAGGTTCATAGACCCAGAGACAGGAATGGTAGAACTGTCAAGAAGGGCAGTGTTGTGAGTGCTTACAGAGGTGGTAAAGAGAAGGTTTCTACTCTGAGAGAATGTAATACAATCATGGACAATGGTGACAGTGAACTGCTTTTGGCAGGTGAGGCATAAGACAGAGAGGAGGTTGTTATGCATTTGTTAAGCCCATTGTTCAGTGCACTTATACAATTGTTACCTTCCTGTGGGTTTCCATAAAGGGGTGATAATGTAGAGAGATGGATGGTTGGATTGTCGAAAGATAGGGGGTGGGGGACAGAAAGGTGGATAGGCAGGCAGGTAACAAAATGTGAAAGCACTTAAGGGTGGGCAGTTGAACTTGTGTTGATGACTATATAATAGTCAATGCTAACAGTTGCAGTCATAGGGACTCAGCTTCAACTTATATGTTACACCTTCCTCAATTGTCTGTCCCTTATTTCAGAATTGCAGAAAACATAGGTACAGATAGGAAGACTAAGTAGTGAGTGGCATGGGTATTGGAAACCCATGTGGGTAATGGCTATGGGTAGCGCAGGTAAGGGTCAGGGTCAGGATTGCCAACTCAGCCCACACCCATACCTGCAGGCAGGTTGAAGCAGGTTTTTAGTCAGCACTTTGTAAGCAAATTATTATCTAAGCCCAGCTACACCCTGGTCATGTGACTGCACTCAAAATCAATATATTTTCATATTTTAAAAAATCAGAATTTATTTAAAACATTTTGTGGCTGATGTAATCGAAGTTCAGCACCAACCTCACTTATATCAGCTTGGTATCAAACCACATACACATACCCTCCATTGGCCTGCCCACTGTGTGACACTACTAACCTTTGACAGATGGATGCTATTATCAGGTACCAGGAATGCTGACAATGTATGGGCCGAGTGCTATTGCAATAGTGCCAACTTCACGATGTTGGCAGGAATTAGCCAAGTCCTAGAGGCCAATTGGGGTGGCTTGGCTTTAACATACTTGTGTGTTGCACCCTACTTTCCATGTATGCCACTGATTTCAGATAAAAGAGATGCCCGGTAAGGTGCTGAGAGTGTCAGCCTGAGTAAAGGACTTCAGATTGGAGGAGAGAAGACAAGGAGGTTTATGCCAAGTTGATATCCAGAATGAAGAACTATCTATATGCATGCACTACTTATATAGGTTAAGAAGCAAGATGTGGAGTCAGGGTGGCATAAGGAATGGAGAACAATAAGGTATGTTGAGCATGTGGAAGTATTGTCCACAGTGATCAAGAATGGAATAAGGGAATGTAAATGAAAATAGAACAATGAAAATAAGACAATAGGAATGTGGCCAAGAATATAATAGTAGAAAGTGACCAAATATAAAACAATAGGGTCATGGCCAAGGATAAAACAATGAAGAATTATCCTGAGGTAGAACAGGCTAAGAAATAAAGAATAAAAGGATGTGGGGATTAACGGATAATGAAGGAGGAAGAGTGGATGAAGGATAGGAATTTGTAATGTAGATGGTGAGTGTGCTGAGCCGAGGCCGATGTACCAAGTGACTTGTATGTGGTTTGGTCGCTTGCATGTAGACATAGACTGATTGCTCAGTTGGCACTGCCAAGTTACCAGCTACTCAGTATGTGTACTTGACAGCTACCACATACCCAATGTTGGCTAAGTAGACCACATACATATACCCTCCATCGGCCTGCCCACTGTGCAATGCTACCACATACCCAATGTCAACCAAGTATTCACTGCAATGGTCATGGAGGGTGTGCTAACCACATATATTATACTATACTGGCCTCTTTTAAGGTATTCCTTATTGCTGAGGTCATGTTTGGCACAGCCCTCCTGGTTCAGGAAAATCCTCCTTTATCCAAGCTCTTGCAGGGTACCCCTCTTATGACACATATATTCTAAATCTTTTTGAATGAGGACTGGCTGGTGATTAATTTAACCTTCTCCTATCCAATGCTTCAGAACACAGCTTTGTGCTCATTGAAGACATAGTCAGCTGTTGTTATAGCCCATGCTTTCAACAAACCCACACTAACTCCCACAACCACCCGCCTCTGTTCCGAGACCTTTCCAACCGAAAGGACGAGGGATTGTTTTCGGTGATTCCCATCCCTGACACATCCGTCCGAGACACCGTGTTCCCGTGTCCATCCCCGTCATGACCGAGACACTGTCCCTGAGTCCGTTCCCGACCGAGGACTCAATACTTTGATAACTGATGCGCAGGACCATTGCATACCTCACTCCCTTGTTTTCTCTTTTATATTGACCCCTTGTACTCCCTTTCTCCTTGTTTTATGTCCGGCAAAGATAGTACAAGGATAGTCGCATGTATATAGTCTCCCAGTCAACTGGACTGTTCGCCAGTACGAATATCAACTTAGTCTACCCCCTAGTTTCCAATTTATTTCCGGTAAACTTCCATCTCCTTTCTGAAATTAGGGACAGACGATCGAGGAGGGCGCAACATATAAGTTGAAGCCAAGTCCCTTCGACCTCAAACACCTCAGTGACCAGATTGAACTAATCTGTGACCGACCCTAAGCTTCTGGTGCTTCCGTCTCCGTCCGTAGTCTATCTCCGACTTCCGTTCTCAGCCCTTGGCCCCTTCACAGACCTCTACACTAACTCGGAAAGCCCTTTCAGAAGTATTAGCTAAGCGCCTGACACACGGACTTAACAGTATATTCGTACTCACACTCCTGATCGTCATGGGCTCAAGACCAATCACGTGTTCGCAAGCCCTACGGACAATCACCCAGGCATCTGCCTGCCGCGCTTCCATCCCCCAAGAACTACCCATCCCTGGACCAAGTTTTCAGACACCTCAGACCCCCATACATCTCCCGGAACCCTCTTCAGACTCTGGATTCTCGAACACAGACTTACGCCTGTGCTTGAGTATGACCAACCCGTTCCTCGTGAACCCCCCGGTGACCAACCAACCGTCACCCCCGGAGATGCCCTCCAGTTCAGGATCATCCTCAGCAGTACCGACCACGTCCAGATCATCATCCACGGTACCCCCATACCTCGCATCTCCCCCTTTTGTACAACCACCGTTCGCACCACCACCGCACGTTGCCCCCCCACAGGCCGCACCACCATTCGTTGCACCACTCCCTGTCGTACCACCACCCGCTACACCACCGGCTGTCGCCCAGCCCCATCCCGTACCACCCACCGCAGCACCACCCCCTCCACCACCAGGAGGAGCCCCCGCTATGGGGCCAAACAACGTGCCCGACCTCACCCAGGCCATCGCTATGTTAGCAAGTAATCTAGCCTCCCCTAGAAGATCAGCCCCCCGTGCCACCAAGGTTCGAGACCCAGACCCTTTCGACGGATCCGATTCAAGGAAACTACAAGCCTTTTTAGTGCAGTGTATGCTGAACTTCCGTGACCGCCCTGATGCTTTTGACTCAAGGTAACCTATGTATTATCGTACCTGACCGGTACCGCCCTGGACTGGTTTGAACCAGCCCTCACCGCCCCCGACAAGCCAGACTGGCTCTATGACTATGACAAGGTTGTCTCTGAACTCAAGACCAACTTTGGACCCCATGACCCAGAAGGAGAGGCCGAAGCAGACCTCAAAAACCTTCGCATGTGTGACAACCAGTGCATCACAAATTATATAGTTGAATTCAACCGACTAGCCACCTGCATCCACTGGGGCAATGCTGCACTCCATCAGCAATTCTACAACGGACTTCCCAGGAGGATCAAGGACGAGATCTCTAGAGTAGGAAAACCGCATTCCCTACTCCAACTCCGTCTCCTGTCCCAATCCATCGATGCCCACTACTGGGAGCGACGATCGGAAATCGCCAGAGAGCCCCCCTCTACCCGGAACTTCGACTGCCCCTATGACAGAGGGAGGACCTCCGTGAACACATACTCGGCCCCTAACACGGGCAATAAGACGGCCAACCCAGGCCAAACTATGACACCATCCGCTGGCAGCAGGACTACCACGGATCTATTGTCCAGATTAGGGAAAGACAGAAAACTTACGCTACAAGAATGCCAACACTGATTCGAACAAAACCTCTGCCTCTTCTGCAGTAGATCGGGTCACACAGCCAAAGAATGCCCAAAATCCCCTACTACTGTCACCCAAGGACGCGCAGCCTCCATAGCAGAAGAAGTCGAGGAGGAATCTGAAGCATTGGGTGCCTCGGAATCCAAAGGTTGAACAAGGCGCCAGTGCCCATGGAGCAAAACAAACAATGCATCCACTCTCTTCAGTTCCCGAACACCCGTGACCATCCATCAATAAGTCTCGACCATGACCTCTGAAAATCCATCAGATTCTAGTTACCAGACACCACACGCTCACCCACCGCGATCCAACGATCAATAGGGTATTGAGTACTACTTTGTTTAGCCTATGTCCAAACTGATTCTTGGTACCCGAGCCATAGCGCTCAAATTCGACCCCCGAGAAATTTCCACTCAGGAAATCGTGACCTTCAAAACCGTACCGCCCCTTAGACAAGTGGTACCACTTGTAGATCTCTTGCTTAGCCTAGACCTTTGTTGATAACATGTTAAAGTCACTAAAACCTTGATATGGTTACTACCAAACTCGCATTTTGCAGGACACCCCAAGTTTTCCGACCCTGTCCTAGTGATGACACCATGACAACCATGACCAAGACCACCTCAACCGCTACGACCACCACGAATCTAGCCACGAACCATCATGATAGTATTTTCAAATGATTATGAACAACCCTATTCATCGCTGTAGAACAGAGGATGATTAGGATCAGGATCGGAAGGATCGTAATGGTGGAACAAATCCACCTCCTTGCCCTTTCCTTCCTCACTCGGCCCCGACACCGGATCGATTGGATTAACAGACCGCCCCACCTTAGGCGTCACATCCTCCATGCCTGGAACCGATTCCATCTGACCCCCCATCGTATGAGGAGCTGGAGCAAGACCACCACACCAGCAGTTCCACTTTGGACGATCTCGATTATCGGTTTGGATAGCGTTCTGCATCTCGGAAGCTTCTGACAGCCTCTTGATGTCCACTCCAAGAGCTCGAAGATGGGCATCCATACCGTTCAGAGCACCCCGGATCAACCCTAGGGTGGCCACGATTTCCGCACAGCCAACCTTTGGGAGAGGAGAGATCACCACATCTACCCTAGACCTCTTAGAAGAAGATGCTTCAGGAACGTCCTTCTCCTCCCACCCCCACTTCCTCGCAGTCGCCCCTCGGACAACCGGCACTCCGTCCACCTCACACCGCACCCGACTGGCCTAGCAGGGGACACAAGTTTTTGCCAATGTCGTCCACTCGCACCATTTCTCCCGCTTGCGACATAAATCGCAGGGCTCCATCCTCAGAAACGAGGAGAACTCTGGAGTGATGGTCTGATACAGATCGGGACGATATTGAGTCAACGCCCGACGACTGGATTCAAAGGGTCCAAGACCCACCTCCTTTCTGACCACCCGCGCCTTGCAAACCACTTGGTTTTCAAGGGCCTTCTGTGCCACGGAGACACGAGCCCCCTCCTCCCTGCGCTCCCAATGCTTCCAGTCCGCATTCAATGCAGCAGAACCGGGCCCGACCATGGGTACCCAACGATCTTCACCCCTGGGATACCCCCTGGAAGGTGAAGGAATGACTTCCAGACCCACGGATGAACGGTGGTCCGACAAAGAGTCTTCGGAACCTCCAAAAATCGGCTCGTCCTCGTCCTCCTCCGAACTTTCATTTTCTTGGGCGAGTAAAAGGCTATGCTCCAGAAGCAATGGCTCCTGTTCGACGGCACAGGCCTTTTCTTTCTCTTTCCTCTCCTCCTCCTCCTTCAGCCACCGTTCCTCCACCAACCTCAGAGCCTTGGCCTTCTGTTTTGCCTCAGCCTGTCGAGCGGCCTCCACCTGCCGAGACTGCTTCACCTCCAGAAGACGGACCTGTTCCTCGTACTGGGCCTTCAGGACATGCATCTCCTCCGACACATCCGCTGCGACATCCCATGTAAGGTCCAACATGGGGAAGAAACAAAGAGGGAAAACAACAATAAAAAGAAAAACCCCTTATATACGAAGGATCAAACGGGCACTCGGAGAATGCCCATTACGTGCAAATGCCTAAAAAACATTCCCACGTCCTTTTCCACCCTATTCACGGCAAGATAAGCTTAGGACCTTGAGGGCTCGGTCCTAGTGAGGGAATACTGTTATAGCCCATGCTTTCAACAACCCACACTAACCCCTACAACCACCCACCTCTGTTCCGAGACCTTTCTGACCAAAAGGATGAAGGATTGTTTTCCATAGTTCCCATTCCCGACAAGTCCGTCCGAGAAACCGCATTCCCGTTCCCGTTCCCGTCACAACCGAGACACTGTCCCCGAGTCCGTTTCCGACCGAGGACTCAATACTTTGATAACCGACATGCAGGACCATCGCGTACCTCACTCCCTTGTTTTCTCTTTTATATTGAACCCTTGTACTCCCTTTCTCCTTGTTTTATGACCGGCAAAGATAGTACAAGGATAGTCGCATGTATATAGTCTCTCAGTCAACTGGACTGTTTGCCAGTATAGATATCGACTTAGTCTACCACCTAGTTTCCGATTCATTTCCGGTAAACTCCCGCCTCCTTTCCAAAATTAGGGACAGACGATCGAGGAGGGTGCAACACATAAGTTGAAGCCAAGTCCCTTTGACCTCAAACACTTCAGTGACCGGATTGAACCAATCTGCAACTGACCCTAAGCTCTCGGCACTTCCATCTCTATCCGTAGTCTGTCCGATTTCCGTACTTGGTCTTCGGCCCCATTACGGACCTCCACGCTAACCCAGATAGCCCTTTCGGAAGTACTAACTAAGCACCTGACACGCGGACTTAACACCTGGGGAGTGGAACTCTGAGTTTTGATGACCCCGAGGGATGATATGAGGCGGCACGAAGGGTTGCATGGGACCAAGAGGCCAATGAAGCATTCATAGAGGCACATTGTAGCCAACTTCGGACCTCAGCCCAATCAAACGGTGTGCCTCCCAGATTAGTTTCCGGAGTTCTGAGAATGCCAACATTATCCCCTCGTTTCCCAGAAATACCCTGACAAACTTCCATGCCACCACCAAATGTGCCAAAAGAAGCTCTGACCCCAATGGAAGTAGACTGGACCTGAGCAAAAGGTTCCACCCTAGGAGTTTGTCACCGATGCCGAAAACCTAGACACTATGCACAAGACTGCCCATTGTCCTTTGATATCTGAACCATGAGTATGGAAGAAAAGTTGGAGCTACTTCCGGAACTTCTAGACCTTGTAGGAACATCAGAAGTGGCATTGATGGAAGTACCGAGAAACTCCAAGGAAGTGGAAGGGTGGAAAGAGAAAGAGGAAGAAGAGGGTTTTGGGGCCAGCAGTGGGTGAATCGTGTGCCCCCGCTGCCTGTACATAATAGGTTCTCATATCTGGAAGAAGAATGTGAGGTGACCATTGCACCATTCCTTCCAGAGGAGCAGCCATCTAAAGATGCACAAATATCAGAGGGTCTACCAAAACAATCTCCAATACGGCTCCAACAATGGGAAAAACGACTTCTGAAGAGATATGTGGTTGCCACCACCCCAAGTCCAAAGTCGTTAGTGATCAAGGTGGAGATCCAAACAACGGACACAGCAGAAGTCATATTGGGACCCACTCTTGTGGATTGTGGGGCCACTGGACAATTCATGGACCGAGGATATATAGAGCGACACCATCTCACCACTCAGAAATTACAGAGACCTATTCCGGTCTACAATGTGTATGGATTGCCGAACGAGGCCAGAGCTATCAGGGAAGTCGTCGATGTAATCCTCCGAGTAGATGGACATATGGAACGTACCACATTTGCGGTCACCAGCTTAGGAAAACAGGACCTTATCCTGGGTTTTACCTGGCTGGAAGAACACAACCCTGAGATTGACTGGCAAACTCGGACTGTTAAAATGAGCTGGTGTCCAGCAAAATGTCTCACCTGCCAAGCCGAAATATGAGATGAACAAAGGAAGGAACGAGTGTTGAAAAGGCAGATCCAAGAGTGTAGAATCGGCCCATTTCCAAAGCTCCTAGAGGAGGATGGTCCAAAGGAAGGAAGTGCGGAAGCAGGAAGTGAGAGTGAGGAAGAGAAAGATCCGCTGGATGAGCTAGGACCCAGGGACAGAGTAATGTTTGTGATGCTCCCACCACAGGAAGAACATGTCCAAGTTGCACAGACTACCTCTCAGAGGTTGGCAGAGGCTCATTACAAAAATGTCCGAATAGAGACGGAAATCCCCGAATATCTCCAAGATTTTGAGAGCATCTTTGCCAAAGAATACTTCGATGAGCTTCCAGATAGGAAGATTTGGGACCATGCCATTGAGCTCGAATTAGGGTCCAGTCCGGCCAACTGCAAAGTGTATCCCATGTCCCCATTAGAACAGACCGAGCTGGATGCTTTCATTCAAGAAAACCTTCAGACTGGACGAATCCAACCTTCCAAATCCCCCATGGCATCTCCGGTCTTCTTCATCAAAAAGAAAGAAGGATCCCTCCGGCTCATCCAGGACTA
>QLPI01006521.1:0-13769 GCA_003314275.1 Chroogomphus rutilus | reverse complement strand
TCCGCGACCTACCCTAAGTTTCCGGCGCCTCCGTCCCCGTCCGTAGTCCGTCCGACTTCCACCTCGGTCCTTGGCCCCGATACGGACCCTTGCGCTAACCCGGACAACCCCTTCGGAAGTACTAGCTAAGCGCCCGACACGCGGACTTAACAGTATATTCGTACTCACACTCCTGATCGTCATTAAGCATGAGGCCAACTACGTTCACAAGCCATGCAGATAATCACTCAGGCGTCTGCCCGCCGTGCACCCATCCCCTGCGGACTGCCCGATCCCAGGCCAAGCTTCCAGACGCCTCAGACCCCAGCTCACCCCCCGGAACACCCCTCCGATTCCGGACCTTCGAATGCAGATCAACACCGCATTCGAACTCAACTAACCCGTTCTCCATGAACCACCCCCCGACGATTCAACTATCATCGCCACTGGAGACACGGTCCAGTCCAGGACCACCCACAGCAGCGTCTACAGACTCGTCGACGCCCCCTCCCCATGCACCACTCCCCACCTTGGGACCCAACGCTGTGGCCCATACCACCCAGACCCTCGTCACACTGGCGAGTAACTTAGCCAGCCCCAGAAGATCAGCTCCCCGCGCCTCCAAGACTCGGAACCCGGATACCTTCGACGGATCCAATCCAAGGAAATCACAAGCCTTCTTAGCGCAGCATAAACTGAACTTCCGTGACCGCCCTGACGCCTACGACACCAAGAGCGTCAAAGCAACCTGTACATTGTCGCACCTGACCGATACCACGCTGGACTGGCCTAATCCAGCCCGCTCCACCACCGACGAGCCAGACTGGCTCCATGACCATGAGGAATTCATAGACGAGCTCAAAACCAACTTCGACCCCCACGACCCAGCAGGAAAAGCCGAAACAGACCTCGAGAACCTCCACATGCACGATAACCAGCGCATCACAAAAAATGTAGCAGATTTCGATCGGCTAACCACCCACGTCCACTGGGGCGACGTTACACCCCGTCGACCAGCGCTACAACGGATCCCTGTGACCATGCATTCAGCCCCTAACATGGGCAACGAGACGGCCAATGAAGGCCAAACCCGCGACCCCGCTCAGTAGCAGGACTACCACGGATTTCTCGTCCAGATTAGGGAAAGACGGAAAACTTACGCCACAAGAACGCCAACGCCGATTCGAACAAAACCTCTGCCTCTTCTGTGGTAGATCGGGCCACACAGCCAAGGAATGCCCGAAATCTCCCACTGCGGTCCCCAAAGGACGCGCAGCCTCCGTAGCGGAAGAAATTGAGGAGGAATCCGAAGCATCGGACACCTCGGAATCCAAAGATTAGGCACAGGCCTCCGGCTCCAGCGCCAGTCGTTCGCGTTGAACAAGTCGACGGCGCCCAGGGAGCAAAACAAATAACGCTTCCACTCCCCTCGTTTCCAAACACCCGTGACCACCCGTCGATAAGTTTTGACCCCGACCCTCCAAAAAATCTGACAGATTCTAGTTACCGGACACCATACACTCACCCACCGCGATCCAACGATCGATAGGGTATTGAGCACTACTTGTTTAGCCTACGTCCGAACTGACTCTTGGTACCCGAGCCTTAGCACTCAAATTTGACCCCGAGAAAATTTCCGCTCAGGAAATCGTGACCCTCAAACCGTACCGTCCCTTAGACAACGGTACCACCCGTAGACATCTTGTTTAGCCTAGACCATTTGTTGATAACATGTTGAGCCTTACTAAACCCTGACACGGTTACGACCGAACTTGCATTTTGCAGGACACCCCCGAGTTCCCAACCCTGTCCCAGCGACAGGCCATGACTACCACGACCACCACGACCACAACCACGAAACAAGATTCACACTGTAGAAGGGGGAAAAAGGAAACCCGCTAGACTAACAGCAGCAACTACCGATTTTCCACCACCCCCAGCCGTTCTCCCAAGAAAACAATGCATTCACGACAACAGCACCCCGGAAATACAGGATAAAACGGAGCCCTACTCTGTCAAAACCAGAACTCCCGGGGCAACGACCGAACGACCCAACCCTTTCCCCCCCTCGACCCCCAAAGGACGACTACGGATCCTCCCATCGGAGGAAAATGGAACCAATACAGAGCCCCTCCGGATCCTCCACGACGAAGGATTCCATGGAATCCCGAATGGCGTTCAGACGCCTGACGTTCACCGAGGAATTCCCAAGACTGTGCGAGACTCGATGCAGACATCGATAATACTGCTGGAGGAGACCCAGGAAATGCTGCAGGTCATAGTGGGCCCGCTCCACCCGATCCAAGTAGGCGGAGAAACGAGCGAGGACCTCCGCACTACTAAACCGCTCCACCGAGCCATCGGGAAGAACAACCTGCCCCATGAGCCAGACAGGATGTCCCGTGAAGGACGACAGGTTCCAGAGGTAGTTTACTATGAGAGTCAGGGAAAGGAAGGAAACTAGTCGGACAAACGTACCATAGTCCCCACGAAGCCACACGGCACGGAACCACAAGTCCTGCAAATCATCACCGATGGACTCAAGGAGGCGAAGATCGATTCGCATGCCCCCGGCCTCATATAAGGGAACATGGGAAAGGTCCCGAGAAGCCCCCGACATTTCCAATTCCTTCTCTTTAAAGGAATGAAACCCCCAAAAAAACCTGCGAAGCACCCCTCTTATAGTCACAGGACCTCTGGCGCTTATCGATTAGCATCTGGCCCAGGAATCAAAGAAAAAACTCCCACAGTAATATCCGTCTGTATTGTTGCCCATTAAACTCGACGCTCCAAGCTTAGGACCTCGAGGGCTCGGTCCTAGTGGGGGGATACTGTTATAGCCCATGCCCTCAACAAACCCACACTAACCCCCACAACCACCCGCTTCCGTTCCGAGACCTTTCCGACCGAAAGGACGAAAGACTGTTTTCCGTGGATCCCGTCCCCGTCACGCCCGTCCGAGACACCGCGTTTCCGTGTCCAACCGAGACACCATTCCCGAGTCCGCTCCCGACCGAGGACTCAATACTTTGATAACCGACGCGCAAGACTATCGCGTACCTCACTCACTTGTTCTCTCTTTTATATTAACCCCTTGTACTACCTTTCTCCTTGTTTTATGACCGGCTAAAGATAGTACAAAGAGCGTTGCATGTATATAGTCTCACAGTCGACTGGACTGTTCGCTAGTACGAATATCGATTTAGTCTCCCACCAGTTTCCGATTCATTTCCGGTAAACTCCCGCCTCCCCTCCGAAATTAGGGACAGACGATCGAGGAGGGCGCAACACATAAGTTGAAGCCAAGTCCCTTCGACCTCGAACACCTCAGTGACCGGATTGAACTATTCCGCGACCTACCCTAAGTTTCCGGCGCCTCCGTCCCCGTCCGTAGTCCGTCCGACTTCCACCTCGGTCCTCGGCCCCGATACGGACCCTTGCGCTAACCCGGACAACCCCTTCGGAAGTACTAGCTAAGCGCCCGACACGCGTACTTAACAAACGCCCTTTCTTCTAATTCTGCTATTTCTCGCGTATCTTCTACTTCTGAAACTTCGAAAACTTCCCTTATACTCAATCTGTCTTGTTCTCTTATTTCCAAACTTCCTCTTGTTACGCTCTTAGATTGTGGTTCTTCAGACTGCTTTATTGAATCACAAATTGTGCAGAAATATTCTTTGCCTACTAATTCAGTTCCTGCTATTCCATTGAAATTATTTGATGGTTCTACTAACTCTGTCATTACTCAGACTACGACAATTCCGATCTGATTTCCGACCGGCGAACTTCAGAACGTCACCTTCTATGTGACAATGTTGGACGGCAGTTGCTCCGCCGTACTTGGCTTCAACTGGCTCACCCGCTACAATCCATCGATTGACTGGGTATTGGGCAGTATAACCTTCAAGTCTTCGAAACCGACCACCATTCCAGCACCTCAGGCCTCAACCACTGCTTCACAGTCCAGCACCCCGCTTCCTAGAAATCCGTCGCCATCTCCGAAGTTGGAGGCTCCGCGGATAGCCCTAGTTAATCCAGAAGCATTTGTTCGCACCTGCAAACTAGAAGGTTCGCAGGCTTTCCAACTCAACCTCATGGATCTCGACAAATACGCTCGAGGCTCCACTATGGTTGACTCTTCAGACAACCTGGATAGCATTAAACAGCATGTTCCAGAATTCTATCATGACTTTGCTGATGTCTTTAGTAAACAGCGCGGTAATTCTTTAGCTCCTCATAGACCCTACGATCTCAAGATCAACCTTGAGGATGGCACTTCGCCCCCTCTTGGTCCCATTTACTCCCTCTCAGTATCCAAACTCCAATCACTACGAGACTTCATCGACGAGCACCTCAACATGGGTTTCATTTGACCCTCAGGATCATCACACGGCACACCAGTACTATTCGTATGCAAGAAGGACGGCTCCCTGCGGCTCTGTGTAGACTTTTGCGGTCTAAACAGAATCACAAAGAAGGACAGTTATCCACTTCCCCTTATTTCCGACCTCTTAGACACCCCCAAGAAAGCTCGTATATACACTAAAATCGACCTCAGACACGCCTATTACCTCGTTCGAATTGCAGAAGGGGACGAATAGAAGACAGCCTTTAGGACATGTTATGGATCCTTTGAGTGGCTTGTCATGCCTTTCGGACTTTCTAACGCCCCTGCTGCATTTCAGCGCTTCATGAACGACATTTTTGGCGACCTATTAGACAACTGCACCATAGTCTACATAGACAACATCCTCATCTATTCCAATGACGAATCCTCGCATATCGAACACGTTCGCGAAGTTCTACGACGATTACGCAAACACAGCTTGTTCGCTCGAGAAGACAAATGCTCCTTCCACCAAATGTCCGTCGAATACCTCGGATATGTCCTATCACCAGAAGGTCTCACGATGGTGGAAGACAAAGTCAAATGCATCACTCAATGGCCCGAGCCGCGTAAAGTCAAAGACGTCCAATCATTCCTCGGATTTGCGAACTTCTATCGGAGATTCATTTTCAACTATTCCTCTATTACGACTAGGGAACAGCATGAGTCACCCACGGGTCAAATGTGGGTGACCCGCACCCGACCCATGGGAAACCCGAACCCATCAACCCATGGGGTTTTCCCACGGGTCAACGGGTGTTGGGTGCGTGCCGCACCCGCACGTGCCATAGGCGTATGCGACGTACGACACTAACGCGCTGTAGGCATACGCGACGTATGACACGAACGCGCAACATACGACACGAACGTGCCGTACGCTCGCGCAACATACGACACGAACACGACCAAACGCACGCGCAACATACGACACGAACGCGCCATATGTGCACGCAACGTATGACATGAACGCGCCGTACGCGCACGCAACGTACGACATGAACACGCCGTACGCGCACACGACGTACGACACAAACGCGCTGCACGCGTGCATGTCATACGCGCGAGCGTAAGGCGCGTTGGTGTCAGCGCGTTGGTGTCGGCGCGTGCGTGTATGGCGCGTTCGTGTTGGTGCGTGCGGGTGTGGCGCATTGGTGTCGGTGCGTGTGCGTACGGCGCGTTCGTGTCATACGCATGTGCGTATGGTGCGGTCGTGTTGTACGTGTGCACGTGCGGCGCGTGTGTGTTGTACGTGTGTACATAGTTGAGGCGGTGGGTTGGGCCGGGTCACGGATGCTCTCGGCTTGACCCGCACCCAAACCCAAGGGCACCCGACCCAGTGACCCATGCGGGTTACCCTAACCCGTGCTATTCCCTAATTATGACTCCTCTTACTCGACTCACTTGCAAAGGTCTGGCTTGGAACTGGAGTGAGGAGTGTAGAGATGCGTTTAATAAGCTGAAACTGGCATTCACGTCTGCCCCCATTTTAACTCATTGGACTCCTGATTTGCCCTTGATTGTAGAGACAGATGCGTCAGATTACGCTTTAGCAGCTATACTCTCCCAACACTCCCCAGATGGCGAGCTTCATCCTGTCGCTTTTCATTCCCGAACTTTCACCTCTCCAGAACTCAATTACGACATTCACGACAAAGAACTGCTCGCGATTTTTGAAGCCTTTCAAAAGTGGCATCATTACTTAGAAGGTTCCGGTGACCCTGTCAATGTCATCACCGATCATAAGAACTTGGAGTACTTTTTCACTACCAAGTTGTTGACTAGACGTCAAGCTAGGTAGTCGGAATACCTCTCTCAGTTTAATCTTGTCATCCATTTCAGACCAGGTTGTTTGGGGGCTAAGCCTGATTTGCTCACTAGACGATGGGACGTCTACCTTGAGGAGGGGATGAGCGACTATGCCACCATTAATCCCCAGAACCTTCGACCCATCTTCTCTCAACATCAGTTGACCACGTCCCTTTGAGCCACGAGCCTCATCGAACCAGTACTGAGGGCCTCGACCCTTATGGACACCGAGCGTATCCTGAACGACATCAGACATCATCTTCCCTCCGACTCCTTAGCCCAGAAACACCTCGCAAATAACGACGACCCGAAGTGGCAGACTAATTCCAACGGTCTGTTGCTATTCGACAATCGCATTTATGTTCCCGAGGCCCAAGACTTACGCTTACGCGTTTTACAACATAAGCATGATCACATTCTTTCTGGACACTTCGGAATTAACAAAATCATAGACCTTGTCAGATGTGACTACAACTGGCCTGGCATGCGCTCATTCGTTAAAGACTACTGCAAGTCCTGCATGATGTGTATGCAGAATAAATCGCAATGTCACAAGCCATATGGATTACTCAAACAGCTTCCAGTGCCAGACAAACCCTGGAACTCAATATCCATGGACTTCATTGAGCAGCTCCCCGCATCCTCGGGATTCACGGCCATCCTAGTCATAGTTGACCGCTTCACCAAACAGTCTATCTTCATTCCTACTTCCGTTACCATCACTTCCTCTCAGCTCGCAGAACTCTTCATACTTCACGTATTCTCCAAACACGGCATTCCTTCTCACATCACTTCAGATAGAGGCTCGGAATTCGTGTCCCACTTCTGGCGTTCTCTCAGGAAGGCCCTTGACATGAAGTTGCACTTCACCTCAGGCTATCACCCAGAAGGCGATGGCCAGACCAAGCGTACTAATCAGACATTAGAACAGTACCTCCGCGTCTACTGCAACTATCAACAAGACAACTGGGCCCCGCTATTAGCCCTCGCAGAGTTCGCCTATAACAACGCTCCCAGTACCACCACTGGAATCTCGCCTTTCTTCGCCAACAAAGGCTATCATCCTAATCTCACCATTCATCCTGAACGCGACCTCGCTTCATCACGAGCGCAAGACTTTATAGTCGACCTGGACAAGTTGCACCAGCAACTTCGAACCAATATCCTTGATGCTCAACAAGTGTACCAATCCTCAGCTGACGCAAAAAGACTTCCATCTCCAGACTTCACCATTGGCAGCCTCGCGTTTGTCAAAGCCAAGTTTCTCAGGACTACCCGTCCTGCGAAAAAGCTAGCTGAGAAGTTTTTGGGTCCATTTGAAATCATTGCATGTCCCAGTACTCACTCTGTTACTCTGAAACTCCCAGGCTACATGAACGCAGTACATCCTGTATTCCACGTTTCAATGCTTGAGCCAGCCACTCCTAATCCCATTCCTAATCGTATTCAACCTCCTCCACCCCCAGTCATAATCGACGGCGAAACCGAATTCGAGATATCCGAGATCCTGGACTCGAAAATTGACAATAGACAAACGGCGTATAGGCTGTTGTACTTAGTGCAGTGGGCGGGTTATGAGGGCACAGACGAAGAAACTTCATGGCTCCTTGCAACAGAACTCAACCATGCTTCAGAACTCATTCAAGACTTTCACAAGTCATATCCAGATAAACCTGGACCATTACCTATTCCATAAGCACCTCGCAGTTCCTCTTCCATTCACTCTCGCTCATTCCGTTCATTATCACTCTCGCATTTCAGTTCCGTTCTCTCTGTCTTCAAGTTCAAAGAAAACAAAAAATCCTCAATTCCGATTCACTCATTCCAACTCGCAATTCAGCTTCTTCTTTCCGTTTTCAAGTTCAATCCTCAGTTTCCACTTTATCATTCCTTATTTCAATTCGACTCTATTCCGAACTTCAATTCACATTCCAGTCAATATACATTTAAATTCCATAGTCCAACTCTATATTCCCACTTCCATCCACGTCATCAAACTCATTCCTCAGATTTCTGTTCCTGCCTATCCAACCTTCCCAAGACCCAAGCACCCTTGGCGGTTCAGACCCCCAGTTCCTGCTCTGCGGCTTCTGATGCTGCAACAACATCCGCAACTCGCTCACCTCACCTTGCAATTGTCTGACCTCACCTTGCAATTCTTTATTGGTCATACGACTCTCCGACACTTGGAACTTGTGTTCCAATAACTCCTTGCGATGTTCTTTGACAGACCGTTGCAACTCTTGAAGGGCGGCGGTCAATGCGGTGACCGGTGAAGGTGCAGGCTGCGCGGAAGGCATGGCTCTGGGAGGTAACATGACCTCAGGAGCCGGTGGTGGAGGGGGTGGAGGAGTTGGCGCAGGAGGGGGTGGAGGGGTTGGTGGAGGTGGTGGAGGGACTGGCGATGGCGACGACATGGTGATCTGTGGCGTCTGTGCCACAGCAGGTGCAGGAGACGACTCCTGAGGAGGGTTGGGCAGTGGAGAATGGGAGTCAGAAAGGAAAAGGGGGGTACGTGCTCTGGTTTCCAACCTTGGCCTTTTCGAGGGACCCACACCATCATCTTCATCCTCTGGCATACCTTCCCTTGCTTGCTTTTCAGACCTCGGACTTCCCTCATCCTCGGGATTCCGCTCCCTAGCTTTTCCCTTACCCTTCCTCTTACTCGTACCGCGACCTCTCTCATTCACACTGCAACCAACACCTCTCTCACTACACCACACGCACACACCCAAGTCCAAATCCAAGTCCCACTTCCTCAGACATGTGTTGCGCCACTTTTTGCAGTGATTGCAAGGCTTCTTGATGACGAACCCACGAGACCAAGGTGTGCTGTCATCTTATGCACCCAACCTCGCATTTCAATAGAAAACGCCGCTCACATCGCCCTCGTCATACCTCATCTGAAGACGGGCATACTGCAAAAATGAGATCAGCCAAAGTCAAATTCCAAGACAATAGTTTACTCACCTTCGCACTTTTTGAGTTCGCCCCTTCAACCCAGGGCTCTCGCATATCGATGTGATCCTGCTCGAGAAGCGCCTGGCTGCGCGCGATGGTAGACGATGAGGGGGACGGGACAGTGATGGGCAGACGTGTCTCACCTCGGAGATATGTGGCGATTGGTGAGGGGTTAGAACCCATAAGCTTTTGGACGTAGGCAGGGTTGACATAGTATCCTTCCATTGGCGATGTCGACGATGGTTACCCCCCAAACTCCCTTACGACTTCTCTTATATGCACTCGCACTTCCGAACTCCAATGGGGCCACTGTTCTAGAACTTCATTTCCACGGCCTCGTGGGACTCAGCCGTAAAGGGGGGGATACTGTCAGGAACCGTACGCCGGCAAGCCGACTATTCAATTCAGCCCACTCAGCCCAACTCCGCTCTCGTTCGCTATTCAACATTACGCCCTCAGCCCACAGACTATATGCACCTCGTGTATCCATCTTGGCGTCACATGCTCCTGTCAATTCACTCCACTCATTTACGTCACATTCCACATGCTCGCTTTTCCATTCCATCCTCATTTACATTTAATATCTTTCATTACGTTTCATTTTATTTTCATCTGTTCGCAATTCCATTCACTCCTTTATATCCGATCTGCTATTACGTCCTTAGGGTAACTTCATTGGGAATCTGAGTGACACATCACTCAACAATGTCACGGAGGAGATCATTATTTGGACGTAGTATTTCTGTCTCTCACTTTTCACGTTCCTCGGCTTTCTCATTCTATTATAGGAATCTATTCGACTCCTAATAGATTAGAAAGTAGTATAAAAGCTCTTGTACTATTAGTTCAGTCTTCAGTCAGAAAATCAATCTTGATTTTGACTAAGTTCCTCTGTTCACTTCCGTCTCTCTTCACTATTACGAAATTTGGGGACCGTGCGATCCAAGTGGGTGCAACGCAAGTACGTTGAAGCCAACCCCAATCCAAACCTCACCAATTGCTTCGCCATTGGGAGATTTAATAATATACGATTACGTCTTTATCATCATCGCAACACTTCCATTCTTTCGTTCTCTTCTTTGAATTAGGCCATCAACCACAGAGTTCTTACCTCAAATTGAGGAGAGATATCCTTATAAAAGTGTCAGGTACTGGGAATGCCAATGATGTGTGGGCCGAGTGCTATTGCAATAGTGCTGGCTTCACAATATTGGTGGGAATCGGCCAAATCCTAGAGACTGATCGGGGTGGCTTGGCTTCAACATACTTGTGCATTGTGCCCTACTTTCTATGTGTGCCACTGATTTCAGACAGAAGAGGTATCCAGGAGGGTGCCAGCCCAAGTAAGGACTTCAGATAGGAGGAGAGAAGACAAGGAGGCTTACACCAAGTTGATATCTAGAATGAACAACTATCTACATGCATGTGCTACTTATATAGGTTAAGAAGTGAGATGTGGAGTCAGGGTGGCATAAGGAATGGAGAACAATAAGGTATGTTGAGCATGTGGAAGTATTGTCCACAGTGATCAAGAATGGAATAAGGGAATGTAAACAAAAATAAAACAATGAAAATAAGACAATAGGAATGTGGCCAAGAATAGGATAGTAGAAAGTGAACGAATATAAAACAATAGGTTCATGGCCGAGAAAAAAAAGAATAAAAGGGTGTGGGGATTAATAGATAATAAAGGGGGAAGAGTGGATGAAGGACAGGAATTGGGAATGTGGATGGTGAGTATGCTAAGCCAAGGCTGACATACCAAGTGGCTTGTATGTGGTTTGGTCACTTGCACGTGGACATAGACTGATTGCTCGGTTAGCACTGCCGAGTTACTGGATACTCAGTACATGTATTTGACAAAAAGTCTGTGAGGAAGTCTTGATCCAAATTTCAAGTGGTGTGTGCTGATCTATCTTGGGCAGGTCCTTCTTGGTATGGTATCCTCATTCTAAGTCTAGAGATAGGATCCATATTGGAGTAGACTCTGCCTGTCCTGTGAACTATTTGGAGATCAGGATAAGCTGCAAACACAGTTCCCCAAGTGATCAATCTCCTATTGACATTCTGAAAGGTTCTTCTCCAGACTAATACTGCATGATCAGTGATAGCCATTATTTTCTCTCCTTGTGAAGAATGCAAGTGGCGAGGTTCTTAAGTTTATATCCTGGCAAGGTTGAAACTTTATGAGGTTGGAATAGGGCTTGGCTTCAGCTTATGTGCTGTACCTTCCAAATCTCATTGTATCCCAAACTTCAGACAGAGGTTCAGAGTGGAGCAAGGTTGTAGAAACCCTTTGACAGAAGCTCAGAGACTGAGTTAGGATTGCCTTGGTTGAATTCTAAGTTGATTATCTGACTACTGAACTGCTACTTTACATATGTATTATATACTGATAAGTATTTCGAATTCTAGTAGGGCTTAGTGACTGAGAACAAGGAGTTACTAATGAGGAGAAAAACTCTGATCAAAGGCACAATGTCCCATCAGAGGGCATGGTTTCTGATTGGAGGGCTGAGGATTAGCAACAGAGGTTTGATGGTTTAAGGGTAAATGGACAAATAGGCTTCCTAAGAATAAGGATACGACCATGTGTAATGAGTGGGCTTTTCCTGAGGAAATCTTGTCCTCATGTTGAATGGACATGTCTTTGGTAAGGTTGTGACACTCCTTCAATGTAGGGTTGAAATTCACCAATCCATCTCTCAAGGCAAAAGCCTCTTTCTCAGTTGGTGAGTAATTCCTTTCTGCTGGTTTCAGAGTTCTTGATCAATATGCTATTACTATCTCAACTTTGACAGTGGTTTCTTCAAAATCCAGGTCCCAGAGGGGCCTTTCTTCTTTGGAGATTGGTATGACTAGGTTAGCCACAGGGAGTCCTTTCTGTTGGGCCTTTTTCAACCTTTCATAAGTCTTGGTTCCTTGTAAACTGAGATTTAAAGGGGCTGAACCCGTTGCAAGATAGCTGCTATGCCCACATGACAGACATCAGAGTAAACTCTGTATCCCAAACCTGGCACAACTTAGGCATGAATTGGTGAGCTCACTAGTGCCTCCTTTGACAATCTAAATACTTCTTGCTGAGTGTCTCCCTATTCCCATTTAGCATTCTTCTTCAACAACTCAAACAAGGGGGATATATGCTGTAAAGTAGACTATCATTCTCAAGAATGTCTGTAGTTCATGTAGATTCTTAGGTTCAGCTAGGTCTAATATTGCATCCACTTTTTCTTGTGTGTTGAGAGTCCAAGCCTGGACAATTTCTGTCCCAGGAGGAGAGACTGATATGCTAAATGGCATTTGGGTGATGAGCTTCTGCAAACTCCCTCCCTGCCTTCCTATGCCTTGCACTAAGAAGTGGCTTCTTCTTTTCACAACTGCCTTTATCCCTGCCTTCTTCAGGTGCCTCCTTACAGTTATAGAGGCCAAGGGTTGATTAAGAATGTTTTTGAGCACCTGGGGGCATTGGGTCACATTCTCAATCTTCCCTCTTTCTATGAGATGCATGATATGATAGAGATTGGAGGGGGAAATCTTAGAAGGTCAACCACCAGAGGACTTGGTGATGTCAGGACAGTATTTCCTGTAATCTTGGAGATGAAACCAACAGAGACACCAAGGTAGGAAGAGATATAATGACCAGAATGACCAGATTTAAGTAGTTGGATGATAGAGTCAACTTTGGCAGCAGAGAGGAACTTCATAGTTGAAAACAAGGGGGTATTTGGTGTAGTTTGGATAGAAACAAACCTTAATTATGATCATGTGATATCATGTGACATGTCATGTGATTTTGAGCTTTGTATGTATTATTTTTTGATGAAAAAAATAGAGGGGACAAAACTGTTCAAATGTTTGATTATTTTGAATAATTAATATCTTGGCCAATATTGGGAATTATATAATCATCCTGGTGAGTGACCTCAAGCTAAGATGCAGGGCTATCATGTTAAATTATATCAGATTTTGTGCTTATGTGATAATTGCATTATTTGCTCACAATCAAAGTGTTCACGACATGTGAACAGTTTTGTCCCCTACTGTACAGCAGGACCATTTCTGTAGCCAAAAGGCATATGTCTGAATTGATATAGTCCTCTATGAGTCCTGAAGGCAGTTTTTTCCTTGGCATCATCTGACATGATGAGCTGAGTAAATCCAGCCAATGCATCCAAACACTTACACATGGAAAATAGCGCAAACTGCTAGCTCAAGCTCTCAAGACTAAATTGTACAACAAATTCCTGGGTTTACATAATAACTATTACACATAAGGTCAGCCCAGAAGCACAAATCACTTACTATTAATATTTCATGACTTGACCAGTCACAAGACTACCAGCAGTAGGAATATGACTCAATTCTTTATCACTAATGACTACAGGATGACTTGTAACTACTACAGGCTGTCAAGTCCACGTACCGAGACCCATCCGCCGGCAGTGCTGACCGAGCAATTATTCTATATCCATGACCAAGTGCCCGTGTTGCCTGCATAACACTTGGTGTGCCGGTCCCGGCTCGGCACATTCGCCATCCACACTCCTCGGTTCGTTTCACCTCGGGACTCCCCATCCTTGTATTATCCTCGGACGCGACCCCATTGTTTTATATTCGGCCACTCCCTATTGTCCCA
>QLPI01006519.1:0-19955 GCA_003314275.1 Chroogomphus rutilus | reverse complement strand
CAGACGCAACTACAATTGGCCTGGCATGCACTCATTCGTTAAAGACTACTGCAAGTCCTGCATGATGTATATGCGGAATAAATCACAATGTCACAAGCTATATGGATTACTCAAACAGCTTCCAGTACCAGACAAACCCTGGAACTCGATATCCATGGACTTCATTGAGCAGCTTCCCACGTCCTCTGGATTCACGGCCATCCTAGTCATAGTCGACCGCTTCACCAAACAGTCTATCTTTGTTCCCACTTCCGTTACCATCACTTCCTCTTAGCTCGCAGAACTCTTCGTACTTCACGTATTCTCCAAACAGGGCATTCCTTCTCACGTCACTTCAGATAGAGGCTCGGAATTTGTGTCCCACTTCTGGTGTTCTCTCAGGAAAGCCCTTGACATGAAGTTGCATTTCACCTCGGGCTATCACCCAGAAGGCGATGGCCAGACCGAGCATATTAATCAGACATTAGAACAGTACCTCCGTGTCTATTGCAACTATCAACAAGACAACTGGGCCCCGCTATTACCCCTTGCAGAGTTCACCTATAACAACACTCCTAGTGCCACCACTGGAGTCTCGCCTTTCTTTGCCAACAAAGGCTATCATCCCAATCTCACCATTCACCCCGAACGCAACCTCACTTCATCACGAGGGCAAGACTTCATAGTCAACCTGGATGAGTTGCACCAACAACTTCGAACCAACATCCTCGATGCTCAACAAATGTAACAATCCTCAGCTGACACCAAATAACTTCCATCTCCAGACTTTCCTATTGGCAGTCTCACGTTTATCAAAGCCAAATTCCTCAGGACTACCCGTCCTGCAAAAAAGCTAGCTAAGAATTTTTTGGGTCCATTTGAAATCATTGCATGTCCCGGTACTCACTCAGTTACTCTGAAACTCCCAGGCTACATGAATGCAGTACATCCTGTATTCCACGTTTCAATGCTCAAGCCAGCCACTCCTGATCCCATTCCTACTCGCATTCAACCACCTCCACCACCAGTCATAATTGAAGGCGAACCCAAATTTGAGATATCCGAGATCCTCAACTCAAAAATCAATAATCGACATACGGCATGCAGATTGTTGTATTTAGTGTGGTGGGCAGGATATGAAGGCACAGATGAAGAAACTTCATAGCTCCTTGCAACAGAACTCAACCATGCTTCAGAACTCATTCAAGACTTTCACAAGTCGTATCCAGATAAACCTGGACCATTACCCATTCCATAAGCACCTCGCAATTTCTCTTCCCTTCACTCTCGCTCATTCCGTTCATTATCACTCTTGCATTTCAGTTCCGTTCACTCTGTCTTCAAGTTCAAAAAAAAAAAAAAACCTCAATTCCAATTCACTCATTCCAACTTGCAATTCAGCTTCTTCTTTCCGCTTTCAAGTTCAATCCTCAGTTTCCATTTCATCACTCCTTATTCCAATTCAACTCTTATTTCCGAACCTCAATTCATGCTCAAGTCAAATTCAAAAGAAAATTCAATTAAAAATCCATCATTCCTATTCTACAATCCTAACTCTACTTCTCCATCTTCATCCAACTCATCAAAAACACTCCTCGGATTTCCAGACCTCGATGCCCAATTAGCCCAAGTACCCGGCAGCCTAGGCGGTTCCCGCACTACATTTGCACTGGTCGACCGATACCCTATCTGCAAAGACAAGTTCCTGACCTCCGCTCGCAATTCCTCATTTGTAGCCCTCAGCTCGGCATTCTCATGCTTGCTGTCAGCCACTTCATGCCAAAGTTCATTGACAGAGTGCTTGAGCTCCACCAGAGCTGCAGTCAGCGCGATGACTGGTGAGCGCTGGGGAGGCGCGCGAACGATGGGGGGAGGAGGGGGGATGACCACGGGGGGCGGCGAGGGGAGAGGCGGTGGAGATGGCACTGGCAGTGGGGAAGGAGGAGTGGGAGGTGCAGGGGTAGGAGGTGGTGGAGGGGGTGGAGGTGTAGGGGTTGACACCCTTAGTTGTGGTGTCATTATAACTGTCGGTATAAGTAGAGTGGAGGGGTCAGGGAGTGGGGATGATGAGCGAGAGCTGGAGGGTTGAAAGAGGGGGGTACACATCCTTGTCCTTTTCGAAGTGTTAAAACTATAGTGCAGATGAATTCAGTCAACTGAAAAGAAGACTCTATTTCATACAATAATAACTACCTATAGCACAGATGAACTTCAATAACAAATAAGAATCAGTCTTGAACATAGGAATAAGGGAGTGGGAACTAATACTCACTTCAGTCAACTGAAAAGAAGACTGAAGTGAAATGGAAACAATGTCGGCTACTTATAGTCTGTACCCTGACAGAAGTAATGGAAAGTTTTTTGTGTTTTACCGCCCACTCGGTCAGGCCGCACCGAATGACATGCTTGACGTGTCATAGCTGCCCCAACGATCTTTGCGTCAACTCGAGTTTGTAGAAAGTGATAAAGGAATGGTGGTGAAATGGAATGGAATAAGAGTGGAGGTGATAAAACTGAAATATACCGCACACAAGCCTTGTGTTCAGGCTTAATCTTCACACGAAGGTCCCGGCCCATCCAAATTCTGAACTTCCGGCGTACCTTCCCTTGCCTTCCTTGGACTTTCCTCAACCTTACTATTCCTCGCCTTTCCTTTACCTTTTCTTTTACTGGTGCCCCTACCTTGCACATTTATAGTGCATCCAACCCCCCTCTCACTACACCACACACAAGCTCCCATATCTAAGTCCCCGTCCTATTTCCGAAGGCACGTATTACGCCATTGCATGCATTGTTTGCAGGGGAGGTCAGACTTGTGGCCCTCAACCCAAGGCATAGTGTCATCTTCTTCTACCAGCCTCACATCACAGTAGAAGATGATCTTGGAGTCAAACTCGTCATTTTGCATCTCCAGATGAGCGTACTAGAAAAGTCATAATCAGTACTATGCCATATCTGAGCAAAGGGTCACTCACCTTTGCACTTTTCAAGTGCGATCCTTCAACCCATGGGGCTCGCATATTGATTGCATCCCTTGCATCCTCTTCGAGTTGTGCATGGTTACGTTCGATCATCGACGGGGTGGGAGTAGGCATGTCGACGGGGGGAGGATGGTTAGCGGTATGAAGATAAGAGGTGATGGGCGAGCTATACATGTTCATGAGCTTGCAGACGTATGAGGGGTTGACAAAAGTTTCTTCTTCCATTGGCGATGTCGACGATGGTTACCCCCCAAAATCCCTCACGGCCACTCTTATACGCTTTTGCATTTCTGAACTCCAACGGGGCTACCATTCTAGAACTTCATTTCTGCGGCCTCATGGGACTCAGCCGTAAGGGGGGGATACTGTCAGGAACCATATGCCAGCATGCCCGACCATTCATTTCAGCCCACTCAGCCCAACTATGCCGTCGCTCGCATATCCAACCATACGCCCTCAGCCCACGGACTATATGCACCTCGTGTATCCGTCTTGGCATCACATGCTCCTGTCAATTCACTCTACTCATTTACGTCACACTCCATATGCTCGCTATTCCATTCCATCTTCATTTATGTTTAATATCCTTTTATTTACATTTCACTCTGTTTTCATTTATTTGCAATTCCGCTCAGTCTCTTATATCCGATCCGCTATTACGTTCCTTAGGGTAACTCCATTGGGAATCGGAGTGACACATCACTCCCCAATGTCACGGAGGAGATCATTATTTGGGACGTAGTATTTCTGTTCTCGCTTTTCACAATCCTCGGCTTTCTCATTCTATTAAAGCAATCTCTTCGACTCCTAGTAGATTTGAAAGTATTATAAAGATCTTGTACTTCAGTACTTCAGTCTTCAGTCAGATAATCAACCTTGATTTCGACTAAGGTTCTTCTGTTCATCTTCTGTCTTGCCTTTACGAAATTGGGGACTGTGCGGTCTAGTGGGCGCAACGCATAACGTTGAAGCCAAGCCCCATTCTGAACCTCGCCATTGTTCGTCTTTGGGAGATTAATAATATTTCGATTACGTCCTTTTTCTATATTGTAACACTCCTCAAGCTTCCAAGGCATTCCAATACCTTCTGAACACCTCCACAAGCTTCATGAAGGAATTGCCTTATCAGGAGATTACATAATTAGCTTAGAATTAGTATAAAAGAAGCTAGTTTTGTAGCATAAAATAACAATCATTTTTCACCCATATTAATCTACAGGATTAAATAAGTGCCAGCAGCACTCTCATAGTCTGCTTAGGTAACTGGTCCAAAGACCGGAAGCCACCCTCAACAATGGGTCTGAAGACCTGTTGAATAGGTTTATTCCAAAGAGTAAACCTTAACCTTGCTTCCGAAGTGGCAGGTTACCCTCATAACTTAAAACTATAAAAACTAGGAAAAGAATTAAATCAGATAAAAAAATAGAAAAGTAGAAATAAACCTAAACCAGTCTAGAACTAATAGTTTAATACCCTTAAACTATTAATTCTATATGTAACAAACGAGATGCCTGACAAGACCCCCCTTAAATATTCTCTTTGGACAAACAACCCGGATCAGAATCAATAAAGACATTTTTCATGGCTACGTGAGATTTCATTAAATATTTATTGCAATACTCTTGTGATAATAGATTACATAAATCTCTGGAGTATAATTTCTTAATTGGGTTCTCCGTAAAAATAGCCCGTGCAGGTGTATTTTGTTGTCCTCCTGCATCTTGTTGGAGAACTTGACTTGCCTTGGTTAACACCAAAGTTTTGTCACAGCTTCTTGGGTTCCAAAACAGCCTCCTTCCTGCAGCTCCCCCACCTTCTGAGCCTCTTTCAGGAGCAGGTTTTCCAGGACCATCCTGTCCTCCTTGGCCACACGTGCTTCCTCTGCTATTCTCCACTCCTCTGAAACCCTCTTCTCTTCTGCAACCCTTTTTTCCTCCACAACCCTCTTTTTTTCCACTTTCCAATCCTCCTCCCTCCTTAGTTCCTCCACCAACCATTGGGCTTCCATATTCAGTCCACATGTCAGGCGCTTAGCTAGATACTTCCGGAGAGGTTTCTGGAGGCTTCCAAAGGATTTCCATGAGGGGGGTCAAGGTTCCAGGGGTGAAAGGGTTTGGGATTGGATTCACAGATGGGAGATGGAAAGGTGGAAAGATGGAAAGTGCCGGAGACTTAGGGTTGGTCACGGTATTAGGTCAATGCGACTAGTCGTTCGAGTGTTTGAAGTCAGAGGGACTTGGCTTCAACTTATGTGTTGCACCCTCCTCGATCGTCTGTCCCTAATTTCAGAAAGTCAGAAAGTTTACCAGAACTGAATTGGAAACTACAATGCAGATTAAGTCGATATTTGTACTGGCAAATAGTCCAGTCAACTGGGGGTTTATATACATGTAACTAATCCTTGTTCTATCTATTGCCGAGTAAAGACAAGGAGGGGAAGGGAATACAAGGGGCTAATAGAAAAGGAGAACAAGGGAGCAAGGTACGCAGTGATCCTGCACATTGTCTATCAAAGGAGCAGAACCTAGGTCATGGAATCATGGGGGGTTCGGGATTGCAGGACTTTGGGTTGATGTAATGGAATCACAGAAAATGATTATTCCAGATTTTAATGGTCAGAAGGTCCCGGAAAAGGTGTGGGTGGTTGTGGGACTAGTATGGGTTTATTGGGAGCATGGGCCATAACATTCCACCAGTTTCTGCTCCTCCTCTGCTTTCCAAGCTTCCTTCTTCTTCTTCTCCCCCTCCTCCTTCAGCTGGCACATTTTTTCTGCAAAATTGGTCTGGAAAGCATGATGAACCTACTCTGAATATTCTGCTTCAATTTCCTGTTCAGTGTTTGACATTGGAAAAAAAGGGAAGAGGCCCCTAGGAGAAAAAGAACACCCTTGTTAGAGGCTATAGATTATGGATGCTCAGGAAAAATGCCTATTACATCCCAAATGCCTTAAGAGATTCTCACATCCTTTTCTGCCCAATTCACCAATATGAATAGGCACTGGACCTCGAGGGCTCAGTCCTAGTAGGAAAATACTGTTATGCTCCATTGTCAAGTCCACAGTACCGAGCTCCGGTTCACTCGGCAGTACTGACCGACCGACCCTTACCCATATCATCCCTCACTAGCATGTGGTCTCGGCTTGGTACATCCGGTTCATCATTTGGTTCAATTTCCCTGCCCCACCTTCCTATTCTTTATTATTCTTCTATTCCCCATCCTTTCCCTTGCCCATTTACCCTCAGGACATTCACTATTCATTTTATCATTCAGTCACGGCCCTATTGTTTTATATTTGGCCACCCTCTATTGTTCTATTTTCCATCACAATCCTACTTGTTTATTATCGGTCATATTTCATTGTCTTATTTTTGTTTATATCGTATTGTTCTATTCTAGATCATTGTGGACAATTGTCAGGGGAACCCCCGATCATGAATCCCAATCGACGCCACCCCACTCATATTTCATACCCACTGACCGAGATCCGTTCAGTTCAGTCACGGCAGTGCCAAACGGATTACACACCAAACCACCAACACCATTGGTGGCTACCCTTCAGAAGTACCAAACGTAACTATTGTCCCTCCTTTTGTCATTCACTCCCAGTGTCGAGGCCCTGGCAGAACTTCCCAGTCGGTACAGGGAATGATGCCCTGTATGGCACAGAGCACCATAGCAATGGTGCTTATATACAGTAGTTAGTGGGCGAAGGGTTCCCTAGAGTTTTCTCTTTGGATCCCCCTTTTCCAGGTAGGCTAGTCACCATGTATTAGGTACTGTACTAAACTTTGGATCCCCCTTTGCCAGTGCACCACCTGAGGGTAGAACACCTGCTTAGGTTGCCCTTACAGTAGAAAACTCTCTCCCACAAGTACTGGCTGCCCCATTGTGTGACTCCGAATTGAACCTCTTCGGGAGCAATGACAATGGCAGCCCCTCCTCATTTATCTATAAAAGAAAAACACCCTACTCCTTATGGATTTACCATCGGCCCAGGAATTATTGGACCAACTGGTCGGTATAGAACAGGAGTTACTGAGGGAGAGAAGAGAAAAGCAGGATCTGGAGACAAGGCTGAACACGCTACAGGCAACCACTACAAATCTAGTGGCAGGTCTCCCGACCCATGCTTGGCAGCCTGTGAAACTAATGGTGGAGCCCACCAAGCCCTCCAAGTTTGACGGTGACCACACGCATGGGCAAGCGTTCATGCAGTCCTGCACCCTATACCTCGGTGTCTGTGCCACCGATTTCCCCGACGAGCAGTCTCAGATCCTCTGGGCACTGTCCTTTATGAAGATCAGGAGAGCAGCGACCTTCTCCAGCCGGGTATTCACCCATGAAGCAAAAACAGGCAGGCCCCTCTATGCCAACTGGAAAGCCTTCACAGAAGCCTTTCGGCAGCACTTCTACCCCTGCACAAAGCCACAGACACAGCAAATCAATTAGAATCACGCCACTACCATCAGGGCAAGCGTTCGGTAGACGAGTATGTTGGAATATACGGTCATTGCAAGTCGCTCAGACTTATTGTATCGGTTGGCATTCCATTATTCTTATTGTCTGCTATCCATAGTTTACATCCCTTTATTGTTCTCACCATCCCATTATTCTCCGTTTCCACTTACACACAATAAGGATGGCATAGTATAAGTACACACCATTTGTAGGACGAGTTCCTCAGATTTGCATCTGATCACTCGTCCCAGGTAGTTCTTATTTATCAATATAAGATTCGCATCTGATCACTCGTCCCAGACTGCGCCAATAGGTTATGGGCCCCGCCCTTTAAACTTGATGAACTACGATCTTACATTGCTTGTCTCACCACACAAACGAAATGTCCGATATGAAGCTATTATCAATGGTCGAAAAGTTTGATGGAACAAACTGGGAGAGCTGGTCATTCTCTATCAGATCTGCACTCATATTCATAAATGCCCTTGACATAGCAGAAGGTACTGAAGTAAAACCAGCTACTAGCTCACCAATCAAAGATGAAGAAGCACAAAAACTTGAGGACTGGCAAAGACAATCTCGCCAAGGTCTCTCTCTGCTTCTGGTCTCAGTCTCGTCATCTGTTCACCAGTCACTTGATCTGAAGAAATCTCTCAAAGAGAATTGGGATGCTCTTCAAGCTACGTATGGCACTCGAACCGGCTTGAATCTCTGGGTGGATTATCATCGGTACACGACGACAACTTTTACATCCGACACCCCTCTTACCCAACAAATCGACGAGATGTCGGAACTTCGTAGCCGCATAGTTGCTGCTGGTTTAAACATTGATGATCCCCTTCACACCTTGAATGTCCTCCAAGCCCTCCCATCGTCCTATGAAATTGTCCAGCAGACGATTCTTGCGACGATCGATGAGTTCTCGAAGATTAAATGGACGAACATCCGCTCCCGCATTCTTTCTGAGGAACTCCGCCAAAGCTCTTCACCAGCTGCCAATGCCATTCACAAAAGGGCTACAAAAACGAAGTGTAACTACTGTGGAGGTAATGGACATTGGGAAAAGGATTGCCGTCGCAAGGCACGTGGCCTGTCAAAGGAAGAGGCTCAGACCGAAAGAAAAGGGGGCAACAAAGCAAAGAAACAAGAGGAAAATAAAGGAGATCAGAAGGAAGCGACACCTTCTGTAAGCACTATCATTGCAAACAACCCACCTGACCCTCCTGCCAATAGTACAAACATTGTACCTACGACTGCGAACGATACCATCTGCTTCTATATTGCGTGCGAACACAAATGGATGTTAGATTCTGGCTGCACCGATCACATCACTCACATAAAATCAGATTACATGGAGTATCGAGCACTCCCGGAGCCACGCAGAGCCTACTTTGCTGACAAAACAACATTTGTAACCTATGTTGGCATAGGCACTGTCTCTGGCACAACCTGGGTAAATGGCACAGAAAGAAAGATTATCCTCCATGACGTACTCCACTCACCGGACATCGGAGGTCGTTTCTTCTCAATACAAAAAATCGACATAAAAGGTTTCACTACAACCTTTTCAGGTTCGAAAGCCTACATCAGTAAGGGAAGCAACCACTTTGCTGAAGGACAAATCAACGGCCAACATTACTGGATATCAATACGCTCAAATGCACCGTCGATTCATTCAGTCCAAACTGCCGTACCTATTGAAACTTTACACACCCGACTTGGGCATCTTTCCTGGAGTGCTCTAAAACGCCTCTCAAATGATATAGATCCCGGTCAACAACGTACTCTCTCAACATGTGAGGGTTGTCTCCTTGGGAAATCGACACGGCGTAAGTTTACATCCTCAACACATCGTCGCACTCACCCTTTTGATCTTGCACACATGGACCTTGCTGGACCCATGAGAACCCAATCCATGCAAGGAAACTTCTACCACTTCATTATTGTAGACGACTACACTCGCTATAAATGGACTTTCTTCCTAAAAGGGAAAAATGAGACTTTTTCCTTTTTCAGAAGATTCCATGCATTGGTGTCAACTCAGTACCAAGGGACCCTCAAAGCAGCATGCTCGGATCGCGGGGGAGAATTCCTGTCAACTGATTTCAATCAGTACATGGAGGAACAAGGGATCCAACATCAGCTCACTGCGCCACACATGCCTCAACAAAACGGAGTCGCTGAAAGGGCAAACCGTACAGTGGCTGAGGCTGCCCGAGCGATGCTGCAGGGTGCTGGAATGACTAATGCATTCTGGGAATGTACAGTTGGAACAGCCACACACGTACAAAACCGTGCTCCAACATATGTAAATGAGTACCAATCCCCACATGAATGTCTCCATGGTCAAAAACCCGACCTATCCTATCTCAGGACCTTTGGCTGCCTCGCATATGCCCATACCACAATGCATCGAGCCAAGTTTGACCTGACATCACAAAAGCTCGTATTTATAGGGTATGATAACTCTACTAAAGGGTATACACTGTGGAATCCGTTGTCTCGAAAGACTATTGTATCTACTGACATTGTGTTTGAGGAAACAGTTTTTCCTCTTCACGCGACAAAACCTTCCATTACACAACCGATCTCTACTCCAGAACCGCCGCCACAGCCGCTGTCAAAACAGATCGAAATAACTCTACCAGAGAGTGATGATGAAGATGACAGCACAACCTACCCAATACCTAGTCCACCATCTCAACCAGAACCATCAACCGCACTGCCTACAGCGACACCACCACCTCGTCCCTTCAGGTTTTCTGAGCGAATCCGTAGCTGAGAACAACGCCCAGATCCCTCAAATGTTAGCCCTGACAAGACAACATGTTGGCGGTCAAATTTCGCAGTATGGACTAACACAGTGGAATGCCTACTTGCTGCAGTCAAAATCACACCTGCTGGAGATCCAAACACATACAAGTACGCGATCTCAACTCCAGAGGCTCCAGCTTGGCAAGTAGCGATGAAAGAAGAGATAATGAGTCTCTTAGACAATGGGACTTGGGAGCTGGTAGATTTACCGCATGACCGAAAAGCTATCAAGTGCAAATGGGTATATGTGACTAAAAGAAACACACAGGGAAATGTCACCAGGCTTCGCGCTTGACTTGTCACCAAAGGTTTCTCCCAAACTGCCGGTGTGGACTACGAAGAAACTTTTGCTCCAGTTGCAAGGTTGGACTGCTGCTTGTGATTGCAGCACACTTCGACCTAGATATACACCATATTGATGTCAAGTCCGCTTACCTCAATGGAAATCTGGACGAAGAGATCTATATGGAACAGCTGGAAGGATTTATAGTCAAAGGACAGGAAACAAAGGTGTGCCATCTTAAGAAAGCTCTTTACAGCTTAAAACAGGCAGGCCGACAATGGCATACCCATCTACATGGCATGCTGGCAAGTCTTGGTTTCCAGAAAAACATCTCTGGCGATGTTTCCATCTTTATCAAGCGAACCGACAGGGGGGAGCTGCTCATTACACTGGTTTACGTCGATGACATCGCTATTTTTGGTCTTCTGGACCAAATTCGAGAGCTTAAGACTCACATTGCTTCGCACTACAAGATCACCGATCTAGGAGAAATCCGACAATTCCTTGGTCTCCATATCGTCCGTGACCGCTCAAGGAAATCTATTACCATAGACCAGTCTCATTACATCCAGCATGTACTAACACGCTTCGACATGTCACAGTGCAGACCTGCCTATATGCCTTTTGCCACAGGAACAGTGCTTGTAGCAAACCCAAACAAAGAGTCAGATAGCTCCCTCACTGCACGCTATCAGCAAATCGTCAGTTCGCTCATATACGCCGCACTCGGTTCACGCCCTGATATTTGTTTCTCGGTAAACCGACTCTCACAATTCACCTCCAAACCAACTGAGGCCCATCTCCTTGCTTCCCAACACATCTTACAATATTTGTCAGTGACGCACGATTGGAAACTCACATATGGAAATAACGATTCCACGGAGCTTATCAGCTATTCCGATTCAGATTGGGGAGCTGACCCTGACACACGTCGATCCATCACTGGATACACCTTTATTCTCAGTGGAGGATCAGTCGCATGGGCAACGCAAAAGCAGCGTATGGTTGCGCTCTCTTCAACAGAAGCTGAGTACATGGCTCTTACTGAGTGTACAAAGCATGCAGAATGGACAATATCATTACTCCAACAGTTAGATTTCGAAGTTGACCTCCCACTCGACATCTACTGCGACTCAGAAGGAGCTCATGCCATTGCCAAAAATAGTGTCTTCCACAAACGCACAAAACACATCGCGATCTGTTACCATCACATTCATGATGCCATCGAAAACAACATTGTCAACGTCGAAGATGTATCTTCGAAGGAAAATGTTGCCGATCTCTTGACCAAACCCCTGCCTCATGACCAACACCATTTCCTCTCCAAGAAATATGGGCTCGTGACATAGCTCAACCACGGGGGAGTGTTGGAATATACGGTCATCGCAAGTTGCTCAGACTTATTGTATCGGTTGGCATTCCATTATTCTTATTGTCTGCTATCCATAGTTTACATCCCTTTATTGTTCTTACCATCCCATTATTCTCCGTTTCCACTTCCACACAATAAGGATGGCATAGTATAAGTACACACCATTTGTAGGACGAGTTCCTCAGATTCGCATCTGATCACTCGTCCCAGGTAGTTCTTATTTATCAATATTAGATCCGCATCTGATCACTCGTCCCAGACTGCGCCAATAGAGTATATCGACCAATTTGAGGACCTAGTCAAAAAGGCCGAATATACGGATGGGCGGTCTATTGTCATGAAATTCCAGCGAGGCCTCGACCCTACAATCCAGAGCCGTATCACACTGATGCTAGATGGGAGGCCAAAGGACGATGATGTCTCGGCATGGTACACTGCTGCACGGGCGGTAGCCCTCACACGTGCAGCAAACGAGGCCTTCCAGGGGCCTCAATTCCCACCAGTGAATGCCTCTGCACCACAGCCTAGCCGGAGACTTGCCAAACCCCTGGCTAGGCCAGCTGCGCCTGTACCTCCTAGGACATTGTCGGCCCCCCTTCCTCCAATTCCACCCCCTGGGCCCAAGACTGCCCCCAAGCGTACAATGTCCGTTTCATGACGGCGGAGGAGCGTGAAGAGATGCTAGAGTACTGGATGGTATCTGCAGACCTTTGAGATACTGACGAGGCTGAAGGGGTTGAAGAAGTGGATTCGGGGGATTTTGCCCAAGGCAGCGAGTGAAGGATGTGCCCTCGCTGCCCTTGTTCAATCGCTTTGCTGCTCTGTCTATAGATTCTGATATGGAGAATACAACCCAGTGTTCAGATGATGACGCCTCAGCCGCAAGCAATAAAGACACTCCTGAGCCAACTTCACTGAAACTGCCATTCCCCCCCCCTAGGTTAAAATGTTGGGAACGTAATCTCCCGAAACAATATGTGGTGGCCTCCACCCCTTTGCTGAACTTGCTGAACCTCAAGGTAGCAATACAGACTACCAACACAGCTGAGGTTAAGGGCATAACCGCCCTACTAGATAGTGGGGCCACTGGACTGTTCATAGATCGAAAGTTTGCGGTCGCCGAGAGATTGACCCTGCATCCGCTAACTCGACCTGTGCCAGTGTACAATGTTGATGGTACCCCAAACAAAGGAGGACCAATCCAACACGTGGTCGATGTGATCTTACGCTACCATGACCACTCAGAACGGGCCATGTTTGCCGTGACCAATCTAGGAAAGCACAAGATGATCCTTGGCTACCCCTGGCTCCGCAATCACAACCCCGAGGTCAACTGGTGCATGCAAGAGGTCACACTGAGTCAGTGCTCTGCTCAATGCCACACCTGCCAGGTCAAGTTGCAGAAGGAACGCTGGGAGGAAATGGTGATTCGGAGCCTGCGGACTGGCCCCTTGCTGAGCATGATGGTCGATGAGTCGGAGGACTATGAAAGCACTGACAATGGTTTGCCCTTCCTCGAACCGGGCGATCGCCTTTTTGCGACCATAGCCCCCCTAAATGTCCCAATTGGAACTATTGCTGCAGCTACAACCACGCAACAACTGGCCGAGTGGGCACTTTGGAGCACCCCCCCTAGAGAGAAAGGCTCGATCCCACCCTATCTCCAAGACTTTAATGACCTCTTTGAGAAGGAGTCCTTCGATTCCCTCCCCAAACAGAGAACGTGGGACCACACAATCAAACTGGAACCGGGGGCAAAACTCTCAGCTTGCAAGGTGTACCCTCTCTCTCCGAGCGAACAGTGGGAACTGGACGAGTTCCTGCAGGAAAATCTCCGCACGGGTCGTATCTGCCCCTCAAAATCCCCTATAGGAAGCCCCATATTCTTCATTAAGAAAAAGGACAGCTTCCTCCAACTGGTCCAGGACTACCGAGTACTCAATGTGATGACAGTAAAGGACCGGTACCCCCTCCCTATCATCTTGGAACTTATTGCGCAACTTCGGGGAGCCAAGTACTTCACCAAGTTGGATGTGTGATGGGGGTTCAACAATGTGCAGATCAAGGAAGGAGATGAGTGGAAAGCAGTGTTCTGCACAAACCGAGGGCTGTTCGAGCCCCTTGTCATGTTCTTCAGCCTTACCAACAGCCCCATAACATTCCAGACTATGATGAATGACATCTTTCAGGACCTCGTAATGGAAGGACACGTGTGTGTATACCTGGATGACATCCTCATCTTCACCGAGACTCTCGAAGAGCATCAACGGGTCATCCGGGAGGTCCTTGAGCAACTGAGGGCCCACAAGCTCTACCTTTGACCAGAGAAGTGCGAGTTCAAACAGACAAGGATCGAGTACTTGGGCCTCATCATATCTCATGGCAAGGTAGAGATGGACCCAGTCAAGGTAGAAGGCATCATGGGCTGGCTGGCCCCGTCAAACCAAAAGGAGGTCCAGGCCTTCCTCAGCTTTGCCAACTTCTATCGGAGGTTCATCGAGAGGTTCTCGCACCACGCCAGGCCATTGTTCGAACTTGTGAAGAAGAATACGAAGTGGAGGTGGGGAGATGAGGAACAGGTGGCCTTCGAAGGACTCAAGGCAAAGTTCACGATGGCACCCATCCTTGGGTTTGCCGGCGATACTTGCCCTTACTGAGTGGAAGCAGATAGCTCCGATGTAGCCATGGGGGCGGTCCTCTTGCAGCAGTCACACGAGGATAGCAAATGGCACCCGATTGCCTTTTACTCAAAGAGCCTCTCCCCAGTAGAAAGGAACTATGAGATCCACAACAAGGAGATGCTTGTGATCATCCGAGCCTTGGAAGAGTGGAGGCACTTCTTAGAAGGTGCCGAGCACCGTTTCAAAATCTGGACCAACCATAAGAACCTAGAGTACTTCCGATCTTCGAAAAAGTTGAACCAATGACAAGCCTGTTGGTCCCTCTACCTCTCATGTTTCAACTTTGATCTGCGGCACCGACCGGGAGTAACGATGGGGAAATCCAACGCGCTTTTGCATCGGTCAGACCATGGATCAGGGACCAGTGACAATAGCAACCTAGTCTTGCTTCGACCTGAGCTGTTCGTGATACAGGCACTTGAGGGAGTGGCATTAGAGGGGGAAGAGCAAGGGATCGCCCGAGAACTGAAGAGGGCGCTAAGTGAAGGGACCCTAGAGGATGAGGTGACAGAGGCGGTGAGGAAGCTGCGAGAGGCAGGAGGGAGATCGTTGGCTTCGACTGAATGGGCAGAGGCTGACGGATTGCTGACCTTCTGAGGTAAGGCATATATCCCGGATGTGGGAGGCCTCTGGCGGCAGATCATAGCCCACCACCACGATTCTAAGGTAGCCAGGCATCCCGGCCACTGGAAGACTCTCGAACTCATCTCCCGGAACTATTGGTGGCCCCACATGTCTCGGTACATCGGCAAGTACACTAAGACGTATGACCTATGCTTACAGACGAAGGCCCAAAGACAATGGCCCACTAGGGAACTCCACTCACTCCTGATCCCTGAGGCACGGTGGGATACCATAAGTATAGATTTCATAGTAGAACTCCCTGACGCACACAGATATGATGCCATGATGAATGTGGTAGACTCGGTATCCAAATGGGCACACTTTATACTAACTCATATGACAGTAACGGCAGCTGGAGTAGCGCGACTTTTCCTACACCATGTATGGAAGTTACATGGGTTGCCAAGGATGGTGGTGTCCGATCAGGGGGTCCAGTTCATCCACGAGTTCACCCGGGAGCTCTACCGCTTACTAGGCATTTGCCTGGCAGCCTCTATGGCCTACCACCCACAGACGGATGGTCAGACCAAATGGGTAAACCAAGAACTGGAACAATACCTCCACCTCTTCGTCAATGAGAGGCAAGACGATTGGGATGATCTCCTGCCCCTAGCTGAGTTCCAGTACAACAATCACATTCATGCTTCAACCCATGAGTCCCCGTTCTTGTTAGATATGGGCCAACACCCATGTATGGGGTTCAAACTGTGCCAGCCCCCATCCTACCTCGAATCTGTGAACGAGTTCAAAGAGCAGATGGAAGGAGCACTTTCGAAAGCAAAGGCAGCTCTGGTAAAGGCAAAAGATGATATGGCAACCTGTCAAGCACCGTACATACTGACAGGCCTCGGGAGAGCCGAAGGGGTTGGACAGGTAAAGGCCAAGTCCTGCAGGCTAGAAGTAGTGGCATGGCTTCAACGTGCTCATGCGTTGCGCCCTACTTCCCATGCGTGCCACCGATTTGGGACAGAGGGATACCCGGGAGAGTGCCGAGAGTGTCGGCCCAGGTAAAGGACTTGGAACAGAAGGAGGGAGGACAAGAAGGCAAAAACCTAGTTGATTTCCAGAACGAAGAACCATCTACATACATTGGCTACTTATATAGGCTAATAAGTGAGATGTGGAACAGAGTGGCACAAGGAATGGAGAACAATAAGGTATGAAGAATCATGTGGAGGTATTGTCCACAATGATCAAGAATAGAACAAGGAATGTGGACAATAATAGAACAATAAAGTATGGCTGAGGACAAAAGAGTGAGTGAGAATAGAACAATGAAAATGGCAGAACATAAAACAATAGGGAGTGGCTGAACATAAAACAATAGTGCCACTGCCAAGTGTCAACAAAGAGTGAATGCCCTGAAGGTAATCAGGCAAGGGGAAGGACAGGGAATAACAGAATGACAAAGGATAGAGGGGATGGGATGAGGAAAGTGAACCAAATGATGAACCGAATGTACCGGACCGAGACCATGTACTGGTGAGGGATGCCTTGTCACTGGTGTGTGGGACTAAAGGCAAGGGTTGTTCGGTCGGTACTACCGAGTGAACCAGAGCTTGGTATCCGGGGCTTGACACAACCTATTACAACCGCAGGCACCAGCCAACTCCGACATTCATGCTGCGCAACATGGTATACCTTGACGCTAGTGATATCTGTACCAATCGGCCATCCAAAAAGTTAGCATACAGGCGACTCAGCCCCTACCTCGTCGAGGAATGAGTGGGGTCTCACGCATACCAACTTCGACTCCCAAGAGCCTTGAGCCATCTTCACCCAGTCTTCCTGGTGGTCAAACTTACCCCGACTCTGGCGGACCCCATCCTGGGTAGGCAACAACCCCCCCTACTGCAACCGGTCCTCGTCGACGAAGAGGAACACTTCAAGGTCGAGCAAGTACTTGACAGTCAGATGAGAGCGAATCGGCTGCAATTCCTTATCAAATGGAAGGGTTACAGCTATGAGGAGAATTCTTGGGAAAATGAAAACAATGTCCGGGCCCCCGACCTTGTTGCCGACTTCTACCATCTACACCCGGGTGCCCCACATCAAATCCGCACCATGGATGCTTCCACCTTCAGATCCCGTACACCAGTCCTGCCCATAGGGATCAATAGGTCAGGGATGCCGCATTCTAGAGGGGGGGTAATGTCAGGGGAACCCCTGATCATGAATCCCAATTGACACCACCCTACTCATATTTCATACCCACTGACCGAGAGATCCATTCGGTTCACTCATAGCAGTGCCAAACGGATTACGCACCAAACCACCGACACTATTAACGGCTACCCTTCAGAAGTGCCAACCGTAACTATTGTCCCTCCTTTCATCATTCGCTCCTGGTGTCGAGGCCCTGGCGGAACTTCCCAGTCGGTACAGGGAATGATGCCCGGTATGGCACAGAGCACCATAGCGATGGTGCTTATATACAGTAGTTAGTGGGCGAAGGGTTCCCTAGAGTTTTCTCTTTGGATCCCCCTTTGCCAGGTAGGCTAGTCACCATGTATTAGGTACTGTACTAAACTTTGGATCCCCCTTCACCAGTGCACCGCCCAAGGGTAGAACACCTGCTTAGGTTTCCCTTACAACAATATATCCACATGGTCTCCATACCTTATTCTTTTCTCCATGTCTTATGCCACCCTTATTCCACATTCCGCCTCTTAGCCTATATAAGTAGCGAATGCATGTACATAGTTCCTCAGTCTGAGTATCAACTAGGTTTATGCCTTCCTGCTCTCCTCCCTCTGTTCAGAAGTCCCTCACTCAGGCTAACACTCTCAGCATCCTCTCGAGTATCTCTTCTATCACAAATCAGTAGCATGTATAAGAGGCAGGGCACAACACACAAACACAATGAAGCCAAGCCACCCTGACTGGCCTGCAGGACTTGGCCGGTTCTCGACTGTACCTTTGGTATTACCAAGGCCTGACATCCATGCCCCCCCTTCTAATCTGACCTAATTTAGTCATACAACTGCCCCTACCATTCCCAGGGATTTTCTGGTCACGATCATCAGAGAGTGGTCCTTTATCCTCCCTTTGTGATTCCTTTTCATGAACTATAGTTCTGTAATCCTGAATTACCACGATCCCACAACTACAATCCTGCTCTTGTAGTAGGTACCTCAAAGGATCACTGTGTACCTTACTCCCTTGTTCTTTGTTTTCTATTGACCCCTTATATTCCTCCCTCCCCTTGTTTTTAAACCAGATAGTAGAAAATACAAGAGTTGTTTACATGTATATAACCCCTCAGTTGACTAGACTATTCCCCAGTACAAACATCGACTTAATTTGCATCTAGCTTCCAACTTAAGCTTCTGGCCTAATTCTGACTTAGTCTCTCTCATGTTTCTGACTTTCCAAATTTGGGACAGACAATCAAGGAGGGCACAACACATAAGTTGAAGCCAAGTCCCTCTGACTTTGAACACCTGCATGACTAATCATATAAGTCTTAGTCGCAAACCTCCACCACCTAAGTCTCGGTACTTTATCATCCATCTTCCATCCTTTCCCATCCCCTCAACTCTAACCCTATGATCCTCAACCCTCTTGTCTTCAGAACCTCTTCCCCCCTATGGATTCCTTCGGTATCTGTTATTAAGTGCCTGACACACAGATTTAACAAGATGCTCCTAAGAAAGCTCACATCTATATGGGGATCAACTTCTGACATGCCTATCACCTTACTTGAATCACAGAAGGAGATGAATGGAAAACAGCCTTCAGGACTTGCTATAGATCCTTCAAATAGCTTGTCATGCCCTTCAGCCTCTCAAATGCCCCTGCAGTTTTCCAGTGGTTCATGAATTACATCTTTGGTGATCTGTTGGATGTCTGCACTATCTTCTATTTGGATGACATTCTCATCTACTCTGACAATGAGACCTCACACATTGAACACATCAGAGAGGTTCTGTAATGATTACAAAAGCACAGTCTGTATGCCCAGGAAGATAAGTGTTCTTTCTATCAAACCTTGGTGGAATACCTCAGGTACATACTATTACCTGAGGGACTTACCATGGCAGAAGACAAAGTCCAGTACATCTTGAAATGGTCCAAACCTCAGAAGGTTAAGGATGTCCAGTCCTTTCTTGGCTTTGTGAACTTCTACAGATGGTTCATTAACAATTACTCAGCAATCACCATCCCCCTTACCAGACTAATACAAAAAGGATTACCATGGAATTTCACCAAGGAGTATAGGGAAGCTTTCAATAAGCTTAAGATGGCATTTATTTCTGCACCCATCCTCACTCATTGGACTCCTGACAACCCCTTGATTATGGAGACAGATGCATCTGATTATGCCCTTGCTGCCATTCTCTCTTAGCAAACCTTGGATGGAGAACTCCACACCATAGTGTTTCATTCCCGAACTTTCGCTTTGCCTGAGCTCAATTACAACATTCATGATAAGGAGTTTGGGATATTGTGAGCTCACACCACAACATATCACATGACATGTTTGCCTTATATAAGTCATGCGGTAGTTAAATTTTCCCTCATTGAATTATAACAAACTCCCACCTTCAAACTGGCTGCCTCAGGGGAAATTCAAGACATTCACCATCTGTTCTCCAGTAACTCTACTCATTCTTCAGCAGTATAAGTCTCAGAATTCACCACCAATAATATATGACACCACTTGCTCTGATGTCTTTCATAAATGCATGGTGTATAATTTGCCTCAACATCACAAGATTCTTCATCCAATTCAATGTTACACACAACACCAATAATAAGT
>QLPI01006511.1:0-31317 GCA_003314275.1 Chroogomphus rutilus | reverse complement strand
TAACTTCGCCATTGGGAGAATCAATATATTTACGATTACGTCTTATTCACTATCGTAACAGTTGGGCCAGGTTGTGGGTGCTCTCAGCTTGACCCAGTGACCCATGCAGGTTGGCCTAATCCATGCCATTCCCTAATCCTAACATCTCAAGTGTCTCCTGTATCTTTGATTTAGGGGGTGGTTTTGTAAGGAGATCTGCAGGCATGGTGTTTGTTGAACAGTATTCAATCTTAATCTTCTTATTGTTTACTTTATCCCTCAGCCAGTAATATTGTTAAGAACTGAAAGGATATAGTCATAATAGCTCTTAGTAAAATCTCCCAATTTTGAAACAATGGTGAGGCTTGTAATAGGGGATGGCTTCAACTTATGTGTTGCACCCATCAGGCTTCATTAGGCCCCAATTTTGTAATGCCAAGGGTGGAAATGAGATAGAAGTGAATGAGGGAATCTTAGTTGATTTCTGACTGAAGAACAGACTAATGAACAGACAGATATTATACTAATTTCTTATCTATAAAGAGTCTATGTCAAAAGGAAATAGATTCCTATACTAGATGAGAATTGCAAGGATTGAAAATGAAATAGGATATAAGTGTTTCAATAGTATTTCCAAGGTAGAACAGAATTATTAGAATCCACTTTGCTAACAACGTATCCTATTTTGTCATTCAGCCTATTTACTATTCTAGCCACATGCTCTAGACTTCACTTGAACCTGCATTGCTTGCATTTATAGGTTATTCTGTCTTGGAATCACATGCTACACTGTAACACTCTCTCACATTATATTCATTTCACCACATGCTCACAAATTCATTTATAGTATATATTTGTTTACTTTGCATTTATATTTCCTCTTATATTTCTGATTGTCAGGCATTGGTAATGCTGAGGATGTGGGCGGGAGTTGGCCAAGTCCTGCAGGCCGGTAGTAGTAGCTTTGGCTTCAATGTGCTCGTACGTTGTGCCCTGCTCTCTGTGCATGCCACCAATTTGGGACAGAAGGGGAACTCGGGATAGTGCCAAGAATGTCAGCCCGAGTAGAGGACTTAACAGGGGAAGGGAAAGTAAAGAGGCCTAAGCCTAGTCGATACCCAGAATGAGAAAGTATGTACATGCATGTACTACTTATATAGGTTAAGAAGCAAGATGTGGAATAAGGAATGTAGAACAATAAGGTATGCAGAGCATGTGGGGGTATTTTATCCACAATGATCAAGAATAGAATGAAGGAATATAAGTGAGAATAGGATAATGAAAATAGGATAATAGGAATGTGGCCAAGAATAGGACAATAGGAAGTGACCGACTATAAAACAATAGGGTCATGGCCAAGGATAAAACAATAATCAAACATCCTGAGGAAAGGTGGGCTAAGGGATAAGGAGTAGTCAGGGTGGGATTAATGGATTATGAATGAGGAAGGAGTAGATGAGGGATGGGAATGAGGAATGTGGATGGTGGATATGCTGAGCTGAGACTGAGGTACCAACTGATTTTCATACAGCTTCATCACTTGTGCATGGACATAGACTGCTTGCTTGGTCGGTAGTGCCAAGCTACCAGATACTCGGTACATATACTTGACACTGATCTACTTTCCTTATTCATAATCCACTTTACAATTACTCATTTTTGTTATTTGATCTGTTGCTATATTCCTCTTATGGTAACTCTATTAGGCAATGTAATGACATTTGTCATTCTGCTCTACCTTGGAAATACTATTGGAACACTTGTATTCTATTTATTAAGAACCACTATGCCGACATGCCCGACTATTCAAACCAGCCGTATTCAGCCTAACTCCACCTCATTCACCTTTTCAGCTATATGCTCTATCAGCCTTCGAATTCAATGCACTTTGCATATCCAGTCTATTCTGTCTTGGTATCACATGCAACAGTCAATATGCTCTACTTATCACGTCCATCCTCTATATACTGGAACATCCATCTTTGCCTTTATTACTTTTAATATTTTCTTATACTGTATATTGCTCCATCTCATTACATTTATCCCTCTACATACTTACACATACATACAATTATTCACTTTGTCTTTATGTTTCCTTTTATATTTCTGGTCCACTATTAGGAACCACTATGCCGACATGCCTGACTATTCAAACCAGCCCCATTCAGCCTAACTCTACCTTGTTTGCCTTTTCAGCCATATGCTCATCAGCCTTCAAATTCAATGCACCTCATGTATCCGTCTTGGCATCACATGCAACTTCCAATACACTCCACTTATTATGTCCGTCTCTCATATGCTCACACATCCATCTTTGCCTTTATTAATTTTAATATTTTTCTTTTATATTCTGCTCCACTTTCCTTATTCACAATTCTGCTCTGTCATTTCTATCTCTGATATCTGATCTACTACTATGTTCTTTATAGGGTGACTCTATTGGGAATCGGGGTGATTTGTCAACCCTCAATGTCACGGAGGAGATCAAGATTGGAACATAGTATTCTGTTCTCGCTTTTTTGATCTTCAGACTTTCTTATCTATTATAGGGATCTATTTGACTCCTTTTAGATTTGCAAGTAGTATAAGAACTTGTACATTCAGTAGTCCATTCTTCGGTCAGAAAATCGACTAAGATTTTGACTAAGCTTCCTCTGTTCATTTCTGTCTTCATTTCTGCTCTTACTATTATGAAATTAGAGTCCAGTGTGATCTGGTAGGTACAGCACACAAGTTGAAGCAAAACTGTCAGGCACCGGAATTGCCGATGATACATGGGCTGAGCACCATAGTAATAGAGCTGGCTTCATGATGCTGGCGGGAAGCGGCCAAGTCCTGCAGGCCGGTCGTAGTGGCTTGGCTTCAACGTGCTCGTGTGTTGCGCCCTACTTTCCGTGTGTGCCACTGATTTAGGACAGAAGAGATACCCGGGAGAGTGCCGAGAAAGTAAAGGACTTTAGACAGGAGAAGGGAGGACAAGAAGGCGTAAACCTAGTTGATTTCCAGAACGAAGAACCATCTACATACATTCACTACTTATATAGGTTAAGAAGTGAGATGTGGAACAGGGTGGCACAAGGAATGGAGAACAATAAGGTATGGAGAATCATGTGGAGGTATTGTCCACAATGATTAAGAATAGAACAAGGAATGTGGACGACAATAGAACAATGAAGTATAGCCGAGAACAAAAGAGTGAGTGAGAATAGAACAATGGAAAATAGCTGAATATAAAACAATAGGGCCATGACTGAATAATAGGCAAGTAGTAAATGTCCCAAAGGGGATCGGTTACAGGGAAGGAAGGAGAATGAAAGAATAATAATGAATAGAGGGGGTGAGATGAGGAAAGTGAACCAAATAATGAACCGAATGTACCGAGCCGAGGCCACATACTGGTGAGGGATGATATGGGTAAGGGTCGGTCGGTCGGTACTGCCGAGTAAATCAGAGCATGGTATCGTGGACTTGACAAAAACCCTATTCAGAACCTTGCCATTGCTTTGTCTTTGGGAGATATTACTTTGAATTACAACAATGTCATTTTCTATATTGTTTCATTATACATAATCTACTTTACTATTACTTGTTTCTATCATTTGATCTGTTGCTACATTCCTCTTATGGCAACTCTACTAAGCAATAGAATGACAGTTGTCATTCTACTCTACCTTAGAAATATAATAGGTACATAGGTCCAAAGACCCATTGATAATGGTTTATTTTAAAGAGTAAATCCCAGCCCTTCTACCAAAGTAGAAGGTTATCTATATACCTCAGTCTTACTACCAAAGTAGCAGGCTATCTATATATCCAAATTTCACTACCCAAGTAGCAGGCCTTATACCTCAGTTTTATTATAAAAGTGGTAGGCTCTCCCAAATATTAAAAAGTATGTCCAAAACATAATAAAAGAATTAAGTCAGAAAAATAGAACATCCATAGAAATAACCCTAGGCAAGGGTAGAACTAATAGTTTATGTACATAAACCATTATTCTTATACATAATTGACAAGGCACTTGCCAAGGTCCTCTCTAAACAATTTTTTTAGATGATAACTCAGACTGGCATTCACTTGTTACCATCTTGTCAGGAAACTTGATTAGGCTTTGTTCACACCAAAGTTTTGTCATGCTTCTCAGGTTACCTCACAACAGTTCCAAATGTAAAGTACCAAGGTGCCAAGACTGTGTGAGCTGAACACTAGTACAATAGTGCCGAGAACACGATACTGGTAGGGTATTGGCCTAGTCTAACAGACTGAATGGACATGGCTGGCTTTAATATACTCATGTGTTACGCACTTCTTCCATAAGTCCACTGGATTTCGAAAGAAGACAATTTAGGAGAGTGTTGGCCTGAGTAAGGACTTAGACAGAGAGTATATAGATGATTGCTATAGTCAATTATCAGAATGAAGAATACACACATCAAGTGCACTACTTATATAGTCAAAGAAATGGGGATGAATGGCCTTGACATGTTATAGGGTAACACAACCAAGTATGTAAAAGAATAAGACATGGAAATAAGATATGGAAAGTTTGGTCAAACGACTGAGTATAGAAACATATAGAAACAATTAGAACAATGATACATAAAAGAATAAGTGAGGACAGAAAGGATGGAATAGAATGGGGTAAAGTGGAATGAACTGAGGATGAACTGAATGTACCGAGCCAAGACCACATACTAGTGAAGAGTGACTTGTCACTGGCATGTAGGATTAGATGATAAGGATGTTCAGCTGGTATGACCAAGTGAGCCAAGGCTCAGTGTTGTGTACTTAACACCAAAACACTTAGGCTGAAACTAAAATACTAATACTAGACTATCAACAGTATTAATATATGAGAAATAATAATAATCTAGTATTAATGTTATGTAAACCTAGTAGCTGGACTATTGAGGGTTTATGTACGTATTGGCCATCAAGGCCATGCATGAATATAAAGGAAAAGTGTGGTATGTAACCATGACGGTGTATCAGTCCTAACTCCCCTAGCCCCTATGCTCATACTGGGCCTGATGCCTGTTTCTGTTAACACTCCCCTAAACGGCTTCAGGTCCCAGTATTCCTAGTGCTTTGACATTATGTTCATGTAGAGTTCGTAGTAGGGGCTTTGTGAATATATCAGCCTTGTTATCTTCTGAGGGAACATGTATGACTTTGATGTCTCCATTATCTACCCTCTCTCAGACATAGTGGTGGCATATGTGGATATGTTTGTGCTTTGTGTGTCCTTTTGCATTCTTGGTAAGTGTGACTGCACCGGCATTGTCATTGTAAAGGATCCTAGGTCGTTCCTGCCACAGACCTGCTTCACTCATGAAGGAGTACATCCATGTATGTTGTTGGCATACTCTACTGAGTGCTATATACTCTGCCTCCATTGTTGTTGAGAGGGCAATTGTGGCTTGGCATTTTGAGCTCCATGAGACTGGTCCACCTGCCATACTGAAGATGTATCCCAAGGTTGATTTGTAAGTCATCTCATCTCCTGCATAGTCTGAGTCTGCGAACCCAATTAGCTTAATCCCTTCATTCGAGTTCCAATAGTAGGAGAGTTTGTAGTCCATAGTCCCTTTAATGTACGCGAGGACATGTTATAATGCTTTCCAGTGTTGCGGTTTCAGGTTTGATTGATACCATGTGAGCATGTTGACTGCAAATGAGAGATCAGGGCAAGTGGCAGCCTGTAGCCACATGATGGATCCAAGTGTGTAAAGGCAACCTAAGCAGGCGTTCTATCCTCGGGCAGTGCACTGGCGAAGGGGGATCCAAAGGTTTAGTATAGTACCTAATACATAGTGACTAGCCTACCTGGCGAAGGGGGATCCAAAGAGAAAACTCTAGGGAACCCTTTGCCCACTAACTACTGTATATAAGCACCATCGCTATGGCACTCTGCGCCATACTGGGTATCGTTCTCGATACCCGTACCAACCGGGAAGTTCTGCCAGGGTCTTGACACCGGAAGCGACCAATGAGAGGAGGGCCAATTGTTACATTTAACACTCCTGAAAGGCTGTTATGGCCCATGCCCCCAAATAAACCCACACTAATCCCCACAACCACCCGCACCATTTCTGGGACCTTTCCGACCATTTAAAGCCTGAACAACTGCTTTCCGTGAATTCTGTTGTATCAGCCCAAAGTTCTGTAATCCCGAGCCTCTGAGATTCCGAGGCCAAGGTTCCACTCCTTTGATAAACAACATGCAGGATCATCGCGTACCTCACTCCCTTGTTTTTTGTTCTATATTGCCCCTTGTACTCTCTTCTCCCCCTTGTCTTTACTCGGCAAAAGATAGTACAAGACTAGATACATGTATATAAGTCACCAGTTGACTGGACTATTCACCAGTACAAATATCGACTTAATTCTGCATCGTAGTTTCCGATTCAGTTCTAGTAAACTTTCCAACTTTCCGAAATTAGGGACAGACGATCGAGGAGGGCACAACACATAAGTTGAAGCCAAGTCCCTGTGACCTCGAACACTTGTACCACCCTATACCGTGAACATTCCTAAGACCCCCGGTGCTTCCCGTCTTTCTGTCCCCATTCCAATTCCAATCGTGAACCCGCGACCTCTAGTCCCTCCACCTCCAGAGTACAAACCCCCCTTCGGAAACCATTCAGAACCCTCCAGCAACCTTTCCGGAAGCCTCTAGCTAAGCGCCGACATGCGGATTTAACAAAGGTGATCGCCAGTGGTGATGGTCATTTGGTGAGTACTTTGTTCGGCACTGCCGTGAGTGGGCTGAATGGTTCTTGGTCTATGGGTATGAAGTATGGGTGGGGTGGTGTTGGTTGGGATTCATTATCGGGGGTTCCCCTGACATCACCCCCCCTCTAGAATGTGGCATCCCCGACGCATTGATCCCTATGGGTAGGACTGGTATGCGAGATCTGAAGGTGGATGCTTCTATGGTGCGGATCCGACACGGGGTACCCAGATGCTGATGGTAGAAGTTGGCAATGAGGTTAGGGGCCTGGATGTCGTTTTCATTTTCCCAAGAATTCTCTTCGTAGCCGTAACCCTTCCATTTGATGAGGAATTGCAGTCTGTTTGCTCTCATCTGACTGTCGAGCACTTGTTCGACCTTGAAGTGTTCCTCTTCGTCGACGAGGATTGGTTGTGGTGGAAGGGGCTGTTGTCTACCCGGGATGGGGTCAGCCAGAGCCAGGGTAAGTTTGACGACCGGGAAGACTGGGTGAAGATGACTCAAGGCTCTTAGGAGTTGAAGTCGGTATGCACGAGACCCCACTCATTCCTCGACAAAGTAGGAGCTGAGTTGCCTGTGTGCTAACTTCTTGGATGGCCGATTGGTGCGAATATCGCTTGTGTCAAGGTATACCTTGTTGGCTGGCATGAATGTCGGTGTCGGCTGGCATTTGCGGTTGTAATAGGTCGCCATATCATCTTTTGCCTTTACCAGGGCTGCCTTTGCTTCCGAAAGTGCTCCTTCCATCCACTCCTTGAACTCGTTCACAGATTCGAGGTGGGATGGGGGTTGGTACAGCTCGAACCCCATGCGCAGGTGTTGGCCTGTATCTAACAAGAAGGGGGACTTGTGGGTCGATGTGTGAACATGATTGTTATACTGGAACTCAGCCAGGGGCAAGAGATCATCCCAATTGTCTTGCCTCTCGTTGACGAAGAGGCAGAGGTACTGTTCCAGTCCTTGGTTCACCTGTTTGGTTTGACCGTCCATCTGCGGGTGGTAGGCCATGGAGGCTGCCAGGAAAATGCCTAGTAAGTGGTAGAGTTCCTGGATGAACTCATGGATGAATTGGACCCCTTGATCGGACACTACCACCCTCAGCAACCCGTTTAGCTTCCATACATGGTATAGGAAGAGTCGCGCTGCTCCAGCTACTGTTACTGTCATGTGAGTTGGTATGAAGTACACCCGCTTGGACACTGAGTCCACCACGTTCATCATGGCATCGTACCCATGCACGTTGGGGAGTTCTACTATGAAGTCTATACTTATGGTATCCCACCATGCCTTGGGGATTGGAAGCGGGTGGAGTTCCCCAGCAGGCTGCTGTCTTTGGGCCTTCGTCCGCAGGCACAGGTCACACGTCTTGATATACTCGCTGATGTACTGAGACATGTGAGGCCACCAATAGTTTTGGGAGACGAGCTCAAGGGTCTTCCAACGGCCCAGGTGTCCGGCTATCTTAGAGTTGTGGTAGTGGGCTACGATCCATTGCTGGAGACCTCCCACATCTGGGACATATGCCTTGCCTCGGAAGGTCAACAGTCTATCGGCTTCTGCCCATTCAGCCGAAACCAATGATCTCCCTCCTGCTTCTCACAGCTTCCTCACCACTTCTGTCACCTCATCCTCTAGTGTCCCTTCACTCAGTGCTTTCTTCAGTTCTTGGGTGATCCCCCACTCCTCTCCCTCCAGTGCTACTCCCTCGAATGCCTGTATCGCAAATAGCTCAGGGCAAAGCAAGACTAGGTCGCTATTGTCACCTGTTCCCAATCTATGATCCAACCGGTGCGAGAGTGCATCAGACTTCCCCATCATTACTCCCGGTCGGTGCCGTAGATCGAAGTTGAAATATAAGAGGTAGAGGGACCAATGGGCTTGTTGCCGGTTCAACTTCTTCGAAGATTGGAAGTACTCTAGATTCTTATGGTTGGTCCAGATTTTGACACGGTGTTCAGCGCCCTCTAAGAAGTGTCTCCACTCTTCCAAGGCCTGGATGATCGCAAGCATCTCCTTGTCATGGATCTCGTAGTTCCTTTCTACTGGGGAGAGGCTTTTCAAATAAAAGGCAATTGGGTGCCACTTGCCATCCTCATGTGACTGCTGCAAAAGGACTGCCCCCATGGCAATGTCAGAGCTATCCGCTTCTACTTGGTAAGGGCAAGCATTGTCGGCAAACCTGAGGATGGGCACCTGTAAGGGCAACCCTCTTGCAGCCTCTCAGAGGTGTCTTGGAGGTGAGCTAAGCAGGGGGAATCCAAAGCTTTAATTATAGCTACTACCTAAATACATGTGGGTTCCTCACCTAAGCAGGGAGAATCCAAAGAGAAAAGTCTAAGGATCCCACTGCTGGTGAACCTCTTTTATATCTTTTATGTAAGTGGTCCATGCACTAGCTTACAAATCAATACATCGGAGTTTGTAAAGCCAACTTCCTGGTACTAAGTCCAAGGCTTGGGTGTTTATTCTGGGTTCTATTCACCATGCTTTAAGATTATTCCTGTTTCCACTCGGTGGTCCTTTTGGACTTGGGCATCTTAGCCTCAGAGTTGGTCAGAGTTTGAAACAGGACTTTGGACCTGTATCAGGCCTCGGAGTTGGTCGGAGTTCGAAATAGGACTTCGGACTTGAATCAGGCTTCGGAGAAGGTCATCCCCTGACAGCACCATCGTGAACTTCATTTTGAGCCCTTCAATGGCCACTTGTTCCACGTCTCCCCACCGCCACTTTGCGTCCTTCTTTATGAGTTCTAACAATGGCCTGGCATGATGTGAGAACCTCTCGATGAACCTCTGATAAAAGTTGACAAAGCCGAGGAAAGCTTGAACCTCTTTCTGGCTTGACAGGGTTGGCCAACCCATGACGCCTTCTACCTTGACTGGGTCCATCTCTACCTTGCCATGAGATATGATGAGGCCTAAATATTCGATCCTTGTCTGTTCAAACTCGCACTTCTCTGGCTGGAGGTAGAGCTTGTGGGCCCTTAATCATTCAAGGACCTCCCAGATGACCCGTCGATGCTCTTCGAGAGTCTCGGTGAAGATGAGGATGTCACCTAGGTACACACATATGTGTCCTTCCATCACGAGGTCCTGAAGGATGTCGTTCATCATAGTCTGGAACGTCGCAGGGCTGTTGGTAAGGCTGAAAAACATGACAAGGGGTTCGAAGAGCCCTCAGTTTGTGCGGAACACCACCTTCCACTCATCTCCCTCCTTGATCCACACATTGTTGAACCCCCACTGCACGTCCAATTTAGTGAAGTACTTGGCCCCCCAAAGTTGCACAATGAGTTCCGAGATGATAGGGAGGGGGTATCGGTTCTTCACTGTCATCGCATTGAGCACCCGGTGGTCCTGGACCAGCCGAAGGGAGCCATCCTTTTTCTTAATGAAGAATACGGGGCTGCCCATAGGGGCTTTCGAGGGGCAGATATGACCTGTGTAGAGGTTTTCCTGTAGGAACTCATCCAGTTCTCACTGTTTGCTCCGGGAGAGCAGGTATACCTTGCAAGCCAAGAGTTTTGCACCCAGTTCTAGTTCAATTGCATGGTCCCATGTCCTCTGCTCAGGAGGGAATCAAAGGACTCTTTCTCGAAGAGATCATTGAAGTCCTGGAGATAAGGCGGGATTGCCCATTTCTCCCTAGGAGGAGTGCTCCTGAGTGCCCATTTGGCCAGTTGTTGCATGGTTGTGGCTGCTGTGATAGTCCTGATCGGGATGTTTGGTGGGGCTACAGTCGCAAAAAGGTGATTGCCTGGTTTGAGGAGGGGCACACCATTGTCAATGCTTTTACAGTCTTCCAACTCATTGACTGTCATGTTTGGCAAGGGGCCTGCCCAGAGAGCCCGAATCGCCATTTCCTCCTGACATTCCTCCTGCAACTTGGCTCAGCAGGTGTGGCATTGGGTGGAGCATCGACTTAGCATGACCTCTTGCATATGCCAGTTGACCTTGGGGTTATGATTGTGGAGCCAGGGATAGCCAAGGATCATCTTGTGCTTCCCTAGATTGGTCACGGCAAATATGGCTCGTTCCGAGTGATCTTGATAGCATAAGATCACATTGACCACATGCCAAATTGCTCCTCCTCTGTTCGGGGTACCATCGACATTGTACACTGGTGCAGGTCGAGTCAACGGGCACAAGGTCAATCTCTCGGTGACTGAAAACTTCTAGTCTATGAACAACCCAGTGGCTCCACTGTCTAGTAGGGCAGTTACACCCTTAACTTTGGCCATGTCGGTAGTCTGTATCTCTACCTTGAGGTTCAGCAAATTCAGCGAGGGGGTGGAGGCCACTACATATTGTTTTGGGATATGTCAAGCTGTCAAAACTTCGGTAATGCTGAGGATGCGAATGGGTCATGGCCAAGTCCTGCAGGCCAGAAGTAGTGGCTTTGGCTTCAACATACTCGTGTGTTGCACCCTACTTGCCCTGCATGCCACCAATTTGGGACAGAGGAGGTACTTGGGGGGTGCCGAAGTTCCGGCCTAAGTAGAGGACTTTACAGAGGAGAGGGAAGGTAAGGGGCCTAAGCCTAGTCGATACCCAGAATGAGGAAGTATGTACATACATGCCCTACTTATATAGGTTTAAGAAGTGACATGTGGAATAAGGAATGTGGAACAATAAGGTATGCAGAGCATGTGGGAGTATTGTCCACAATGAGTAAAATTAGAATGAAGGAATGTAAATGGGAATAGAACAATAAAAGATAAAATAATAGGAATGTGGCCAGGGATAGGACAATAGGGAGTGCTCGACTATAAAACAATAGGGTTGAGGCCAAGGATAGAACAAGGACAGAATGTCCCGAGGTGAGGTGGGTTGAGGATTAAGGAGCAGATGGGGTGAGATTAATAGATGGTGAATGAGGTAAAGTGAATGAGGGATGAGGACGAGAAATGTGGATGGCAGATGTGCCGAGCTGAGACTGGCATACAAAGTGATTTTCATGCAGCATGGGCACTTGTACATGGACATAGGATGACTGTCCAGTTGGCACTGCCGAATTATCGGAATCTCAGTATGTACTTGACAGGAGACTACGTTCCCAACATTTTAACCTAGGGGGGGAGATGGTAGTTTCAGTGAGATCGGCTCGGGAGTGTCTTCATCGCTTGCAGCTGAAGCATCATCGTCTGAATACTGGGTTGTATTCTCCACATCAGAGTCTATATACAGAGCGGCAAAACGATTAAACAAGGGCAGCAAGGGCACATCCTTCACTCACTGCCTTGGGAAAAATCCCCCAAATCCACTTCCTCGACCCCCTTGGCTTCGTCGATATCTCGAAGGTCCGCAGACACCATCCAGTACTCTAGCATCTCCTCACACTCCTCTGCCATCATGAAGCGCACATCATATGCCTGGGGGCAGTCTCGGGCAAAGTGGCCAGTTGTTAAGTCCGCGTGTCAGGTGCTTAGCTAGTACTTCTGGAAGGGGTATCCGGGATAGCGTAGAGGTCCGTGAAGGGGCCGAGGACTGAGAACGGAAGTTGGGACGGACTACGGATGGAGACAGAAGCGCCGGGAACTTAGGGTCGGTCGCGGATTGGTTCAATCCGGTCACTGAGGTGTTCGAAGTCGAAGGGACTTGGCTTCAACTTATGTGTTGCGCCCTCCTCGATCGTCTGTCCCTAATTTCGGAAAGGAGACGGAAGTTTACCGGAAATGAATCGGAAACTAGGGGGGTAGACTAAGTCGATATTCATACTAGCGAACAGTCCAGTCGACTGGGAGACTATATACATGCGACTATCCTTGTACTATCTTTGCCGGTCATAAAACAAGGAGAAAGGGAGTACAAGGGGTCAATATAAAAGAGAAAACAAGGGAGTGAGGTACGCGATGGTCTTGCGCGTCGGTTATCAAAGTATTGAGTCCTCAGTCGGGAACGGACTCGGGGACGGTGTCTCGGTCGTGACAGGGGCGGGCACGGGAATGCGGTGTCTCGGACGGATGTGACGGGGATGGGAACCATGGAAAACAATCCTTCATCCTTTCAGTTGGAAAGGTCTCGGAACAGGGACGAGTGGTTGTGGGGGTTAGTGTGGGTTTGTTGAAGGCATGGGCTATAACACCAGTCTTGCTGCATTGCTGGCATGTGAGGGGCAGAGGATACTGCCATCTAGTCATATCAACGTCCATCGGCATGGGTCCGAGGGGTGGGATTAGAGGAGGGGGGGCCGACAATGTTCTAGGAGGTACAGGTGTAGCTTGCCTAGTCAGGGGTTCGACAAGCCTTCAGCTAGGCTGTGGCATGGAGGTGTGCGATGATGGGAATTGAGGTCCCTGGAAGGCTTCATTTGCTGCGTGTGTGAGAGCTACCACCTGTATGGCAGTGTACCATGCCGAGATGTCATCATCCTTCAGCCTCCCATCTAGCATCAGTGCGATGTGGCTCTGGATCATAGGGTCGAGGCCTCGCCAGAACTTCATAACAATGGAACACCCATCCATATATTTGGCCTTTTCGACTAAGTCCTCAAATTGGTCGATATACTCATCGACCGAGCACTTGCCCTGATGGTACTGACATGACTCTAGTTGATTTGCTGCATCAGTAGCCTCATGCAGGGGGTAGAAGTATTGCCAAAAGGCTTCGGCAAAAGCCTTCCAGTTCGCATAGAGTGGTCTGCCTGTTTTTGCTTTGTGGGTGAACACCCGACCAGAGAAGGTCGCAGCTCTCCCGGTCTTCATGAAGGACAGCACCCAGAGGACCTGAGACTGTTCGTTGGGGAAATCAGCGGCACACATGCCAAGGTATAGGGTGTAGGACTGCATGAATGCTCGTCCATGCATGCAGTCACCGTTGAACTCGGAGGGCTTGGTGGGTTCCACCATCTGTTTCATGGGCTGCCGAGCATGGGTTGGGAGACCTGCTACTAGATTCATGGTGGTCGCCTGCAGTGCATTCAGCCTCGTCTCCAAATCCTGCTTTTCTCTTCTCTCTCTCAGTAACTCCTGTTCTATACTGACCAGTTGGTCCAATAATTCCTGGGTCGATGGCAAATCCATAAGGGATAGGGTGTTTTTCTTTTATAAGTGAATGAGAAGGGGCTGCTGCTGCTGCTGCTTCTGAAGAGATTTGATTCAGGGTCGCACGATGAGGCAGCCGGTACTCGTGGGAGAGAGTTTTCTACTGTAAGGGCAACCTAAGCAGGCGTTCTACCCTCGGGCGGTGCACTGGCAAAGGGGGATCCAAAGGTTTAGTATAGTACCTAATACATAGTGACTAGCCTATCTGGCGAAGGGGGATCCAAAGAGAAAACTCTAGGGAACCCTTCGCCTACTAACTACTGTATATAAGCACCATCGCTGTGGTGCTCTGCACCATACCAGGTATCATTCTCCATACCAACCAGGAAGTTCTGCCAGGGTCTCGACACCAGAAGCAACCGATGAGAGGAGGGCCGATTGTTACGGTTGACACTCCTGAAGGGCAATCGCCAGTGGTGACGGTTGTTTGGTGAGTATTTTGTTCAGCACTGCCGTGAGTGGGCTAAACTGTTCTCGGTCCATGGGTATGAAGTACGGGTGGGGCGGTGTCGGTCAGGATTCATTATTGGGGGTTCCCCTGACAAAGTACCTCCTGGTATGGCTTGTCCATCATGAAGTGTGTGTCCTCATCAGTGGGTGGGATATTGAGGTCGGTCTGTGTGATACCGGTAGGGAGTGGAGTAGCCTTAGGGTTGCAATCCTTCATCCTAAACTTTTCCAGGAGTCGTTCACAGTAGGGAAGTTGGGAAAGGGTAATAGTACCTGTGTCATCATCTCGGTTCATGCTCATGCCAAGAATATACCTTCCACCGCCGGACTCCTCAATCCTCTTGATGTCGTAGCAATTCTCATTTATTTTTTTTGCTCCCCTATTGCCTTGGCTTCCTTGGATGCAGATGTTGATCCTCCTAAGATATTGTCAGTATAGGTGCACGATAATGTGTATTCCCCATTGACGAGCTGATGTCATATGCATGGGTCCACCTTGGATCTATAGATCCGAGTGTGTTGAACGTGCCATCCAGTTCATCCTCCCAGTCATGCGCCCCTTGCATCATGCTGTATATCATTTTATCAACTCTGTTTACCATGTCTTCCTCCCCTGGAGTGATGAAACCGGGTGCTTGCTCCATGTAGACTAGGAACTTATTCTTGCTATTCAAGTATGCGGCGATGAAGTCGACCTGCCAAGGTTGTAAGTCATAGAATGCAATGATTGCACTCACCATCCGTACTGATTCCAAGCGGGCAATGGAGGCATAAGTTTGCTCAAAGTCGAGTCTCGGTATCTGAGTAAAGCCTTTTGCAACAAGACATGCTTTCCTCTTGGCGACTCTACCCAGCAAGTCATACTTCAGGTCATAAGTCCATTTTGAGCCCACGACTTCCCTGTCCTTTGGACATGGGACCTTAGTGAAGACCTCCTTATCCTCCATGTTCTTCATCTCTGCTTCCATTGGCGGCATCCAGAGGTCCCGCTGCTTGAGCGCATCAGTGTAAGGTTTTGGTAGGAAAGTATCTAGACTCGGGTTGGTGGATGCCAGGAGGGCTGTCACCACATCAAAGTCTGGGTCATGGTCGGGGTCTATAGGTTGAGTATGTGCGTAGTTTGCGTGCGCAGTTGCACTCATCCATTTCCCAAGCCTCATTACCCTGCCTGGCTGCAGTTATGTGTTCTTCTGATTTGCATGACTCTCATGCCACTGTTGTTTGGGTGACATTGTGTGTGGAGCGTCATAATGTTGTGGTTTGTGTAGGGGTGAGTTGCACTTGGCATGTTGGTTGTGGTACAGTAGTTTGTCTTGGCTCTGGGAGGTTCTCATGTGGTACATCTGTTGGTTTATACCTTGGTGTGATAGGTATGATGTCATGTATGATTTGTCCCATAGTGGCAGTCTTCATCATGTCTGAAGGTTCTAAACAGGGTGGTTCATCTGGGAATATCTGAAAGTCTTTGGGGGAGTAGTCATGTGGTATGGGGAGCATTCAGTTTCCCCACCCTTCCTCAAAGATGACATTCTGACTCTTTATGAATGTCCCAGAGTTTTTATCGAAGAGTTTGTAGCCGTCACAACCGTAATACCTGATGAGGTAATATTTGACTGATGCTGGGCTCAATTTTGATGGGTTAACCTCTTTAGGGACCTTCGCGTATGCCATGCATCCGAAGGGTCTAAGGTGCGATACATCTTGTTGTTTCTTCATCCACACTTTGGCTGGTACCTTCCCCTTGTGATGTGATGAGGGTATGAGGTTTAGTGTGTAGATAACATATGATGCACCGTCTGCCCAGAGTGATGCTTTCATTCCAGAGTTACTGAGTATGCATGGCACAACTGCAATGACTGTTTGGTTTGCCCTTTCTGAGACTCCATTAGAGGCATGTGCGTACAGTGTAGTTGACTCGATGATGATTCCGTGTTCTCTGCAGAAGTCTTCTGTCACTTTATTGATGAACTCTTTCCCCATGTCAACTCCTATTATCTTTAGCTTCTTGCCTGTCTGCCTCTCTGCTTCCACCTTGTAGCCTTTCAGGGCTTGGAGGGTTGCATCTGCTGATTTCTCTGATAGGAAGTATGGCTTCTTGAATGATGACCCACCATCGGTAAACAACATCATATAGTTCGCTCCCCTGATTGACTGGACTCCTGATGGTCCCCAAAGGTCGATGTAGACTTGCTCTAGTACCTCCAGTTCGGGGGTGACTACCTCATCATATGGCCTCGAGGTTTGCTTCTCATAAATACAGTCCTCACATGATCCCAGTAGGCTCTCTCCAGCAGTGATATCCTCCGTTGACTAGGTTTTTGCTCTTGAGCTCTCATATCGCTGATATTCCCACATGTGTGAAACGGCGGTGCCATCCATCAATCATTACTGGCTTCTCATGAGATCTCGCCAGCATTGCTGTTGGGGGCACTTCAGGTAGGACATACATTCCCCATACTTGCTTCGCTGATCATTGAATACAGCTTCTCTGGTGCCGAAGAGGACTGTGAAGTTCACGATATCAAAACAGCTGATGGATATTAGGTTAGCTGCAAAGTCGGGGGTGTGGAGAGCATTCTGGAAAGTGAGTTTGGTGGATTTCCCATTGGAGTAGTACTCTTTGATCATGGTTCCTTTACCTAGGATCTTGAAGCATGCTCCTTTGCTTGCAGCTTGTCCTTCTTGTTCAATATAAGAGGAGAAATCATTCTTATTTCTGAAGCAGTGATCGCTCACTCTGGAGTCTGCATAAGTGAGTACACTGTAGTCATCTACATTTGCCATTAATGCCTGGATGTCTGTCTCCTCTGGTACGTGTGACACTCTAGGTACAATGGCCTCAGTGTTGTCCGATATGAGGTATGCGGTCATTTCTTCCGGTTGGTGGTGGGGTCTATCACTGTAATGGATTGTGGGTGGGGTATCCCTCTGATCCTGAGGAGTGAATGCCGCTATCAGCGCATATGTGATCTCAGTGTCTGCCACCTTCACTGTGGTTTGTGTGGAAGATGAGGATGTGGGGAAGACCGTCAATGATGCAGAGCCTGTTGTGCCCCCTCTTTGTCCAAAGCCTGGTGGGAATTGGCCTTCCCTTCCTCCTCCTTCCCAGTAGCAGTCTGTGATGAGGTGACCACATCTACCGCAGTTCTTGTTGGTGCAGATGAGCTGGTTCTGGGCCGCCCATTTGGCATCTGCCTTGAGTGTAATTGCTGATGTGTTAGGGGTTGTGACCTTAGCTGAGCAGTTGATGTGGTCCCAATGCATTGTGATGTCTGCTATGACATCTCCCAAGGACTTGTAGGCATCAAGGGTTGCAACAAGAGAGTCCCATGATGCTGGTAGTGATTGCAAGAGTATCATGTGGAAGTTGGTGTCTTTGATTGTTGCCCCAATGGAATTTGCCTTTACCCACTTCATTCAGAGGTTGGTGATATGGGCAAGTAGATCGTCGCCGTCATGATAGACTATCATAGACTATCCCACGTAGTTCCCACTGCGTGTTGACAAGTGCGAGGTTGCTTGTGATCTTGTACTGGGATACTAGAGAGGTCCAGGCTTCTGCTGCAGTACCATCAGTTTTGATGCCAAGACCCATAGGGTTCTTGATATTGTAGCATAAAAGTGCCATTGTCCAAGCATCGTGAACATCGTATTCATCGAAGGAAGGGGTGAGCAATGTCCAAGGTGTTTTGGCTGTCGTGATTGCAGTTGTAGGGGTGGTTGTGGTTATCATGGTAGCAGTGGTTGGTGCAGGGGTAGTAGGGATGGTAATGTTTCCCTCGAGGTATGCCCTGGCACCCCGGAGGCAAACGGCAACTAGTATCACCTTGCTCCAGTCCAGCCAGTTGGTGCCATTGAACTTCTCTGCATCGGTGAAGAACAGGGGGTTCAAATATCCTGTGGTGTTCTTTGTAGTAGTCATTGTGGAGTAGTTGATGGTAGAGTGTTAGTAGAAGAGTTGCTGTCTTTGTGGTTTGTATCTGTCTAAGTTTGGCCAGGGCCCATAACCTGAAAATGGCAGCGCAGTTAACTAAGTAGATAATCAGTAACTAGTAGTCTGTAGTGAATAAGTATGCATACCTCAGATGGACACGAAAGTGTAACGGCTGAGGTTTGAGAAAAGTCCATGAGGGTTTATGTACGTATTGGCCATCAAGGCCATGCATGAAGATAAAAGAAAAGTGCGGTATGTAACCATGGGATGGCATACCGGTCCTAACTCCCCTAGCCCCTATGCTCGCGCTGGGCCTGATGTAGTGATTGGCCTGGGTATTGGAAACCCGCGCGGGTAGTGGGTACGGGTAGCACGGGTAAGGGTCAGGGTCAGGATTTCCAACCTGGCCCAAGCCCATACCCACAGGCAGGTTTTCGCAGGTACGCTTATATAAGTCACGGGTATGGTTATATAAGTGAGGTTCAGCGCTAACCTCACTTATATAAGTGAGGTTAGCGCTGAACCTCGCTTATATAACTGTACCTGCGCTGCTGTCATCTTCATCAATGTCAAAACCACTGCCAAGCACTTTGCCTTTACTTTGCAATTTGGCCCAATCTGGACCAGAGCAGGACTTTACTTGGTTGTTAGCAATGCTGCCCATGCCGCCATAGCCCCATTCGACAAATTTGGGCTCATACAAGTCGGGCTTGCCATTCTGAGAGGCAGACAAACAGCAACCATAGACTTGACCGTTGAGCATGTGCTGGCCATCCTTGCGACCCTTGTTGGAAAGACCATCAGACATGACTGGTGCTAGAGGAATGCTATCTTGATATACCCAGGAGCGCTCAGCTTCCTTTGAGGAGATGACACGGCTGCCGGTGCTCATGCAGCGGGCAAGAGGTACACCAGCCTTGTGCAGAGAGCATCCAGGATGCAAACTGTAAGTCCAGGAGCCAAACGCGTTGCGTCGACAGCTGACGCGGCAACAGCAATCGCACAGACTGGCGTACGGGGCACGGACATGGTGGTGTACTCGTGCATTTGTGCCAAGCTGTATGACGGGCTGGAGGTTGCCACAGAGGGCATCCAGGATGTGAAATGTAAGTCCAGGAGCCAAATTTGCTAGTGGTTCTTAATGACATGTCTCTGCCGGCCAACCTCCCACATGCAATGCTCGTGTGCATCGCATCAACAGCTGACGCCGCAAAAGCGATTGCACAGACTGGCGCGTGGGGCACGGATGTGGCAGTGTGCTTGTCTCCCTGGTTGTCAATCCTGTCAAGACCGCTATTGAAAATGCATACGGCGCATATGGTGCGTATGGCACGTACAGCGCATATAGCATGTATGGCGCATACGACGCATATGGCACATACGGCGTGTATGGTGCATATGACGCATATGGTGCATACGGCATGTATGGCGTGTATGATGCGTACGGCGCATATGGCATGTGCGGCGCATATGGCATGTATGGCATGCCAGTTCATACTCCAGGCATTGCTGGAACTCTGCCGAACATGCGAGGTTTTCCCTGTCGGTGACTCGAGCACCTCGGAGAACCTTGGGCTGAAACCTATAGGTGGCCACAGTTCTAGCAACAAACATGCACTTTTGGTAAGTAGCAACAGGGTTTCAAACCTGGTTACTCTACTTATCCCTCTTCCCTCCGATAGGACACGTATGTCTACTCACGTCTTTGTAGGGAGATCCTGATATGTGTCCCGGAGTGAGTCGCTCTGTACACCTCTGACAGCTTGCACCCCAGAGGCACCACAAAGTCAAGAAGCAGAAGCACCATCACCAGCTGGCCCCGAGGGAGTACTACGAATCCTACGGTTATGCTGATGACATGGACTCGTATGAGCCGCACTACTACAGCAAATCTTACTATGGCAAATCTTACGAAAAGCCCTACAGCAAATCATACAGCGTGCACCACTCCTATTCTTACGACCCAAGCGGTGGCCAAACTGACACACTCACTGATTCTGCTGGCCTCAGTCCTCTTGGCCCCAATCCTGCTGGCCCCAATCCTGTTGCCCCCCGCCCCGTGTTCTGCTCACTGCCTCGTTTGTCCGCACGCCTCGTGGGTTGCTTTACAGTCAGCTTTTTTTTTCCTTTGTTCGCTCATTTTGTCCATTGTTTTCTGCTCGCTTGCATTATTCGCTTGCATTATTCGCTTGCATTGATTAGTATGTATCTCATGGGCAAGTACTTCTTGACTGTAAAAGGCAACAAATTCCCACAGTGATGTGTTCTTTTAACTGGGCCAAAAGGCCACTATGCCAGGTTATCTGGCATTAGTCTGTGGGCACTATTTAAACAGCAACTTGTTACATGTATTCACCAACCATTGCAATGGTATGTAACATTGACACTATATACCCCCACAATCGAATCGAACCGAACCGCAGATATATAAATCCCGTCCCTCTGACCTCACTTCTTCGCTCACCCCCTGGCATGTCATGTCATGCCATCACATGGCTTGCCGCGATGTCTGGTGTCTGGATACTGGTGCCTCTCGTCCCCTCAGGCGGTGCACTCACGGACGGTGCAGGGCCGGAGTTGATTGGTGTTCTTAGAGGGATTCTTCCAGTGGTGGAATGCTGAGCACACACTCTATATGCCATCTGCAGATACACCCCAATACCATTCTGACTTTTTGGCTTTGGGTTGAGCACTTTTTTGTGCACCATTTCAGGTAATGTCCTGAGGTCGAAGGCAGTTGTAGCATTGTCCGCAGCTCTGTCCTGAACCCGCGGGTAAGAACAATACCCGTTGTGGGTCACAGGTAAAAGTCAATACCCGTTAAACCTGCGGGTACCCGTACCCCTACCCGCAATAACCCGCTACCCGTTGCTAAGGGTACGGGTATTCTCGGGTATGGGTACGGGTAGGCACAAAATACCCGGGGGTTACCCGTGCCAATCACTAGCCTGATGCCCATTTCTGTTAACAAAGCTGAGCCTCCCTGTTTAGTTGCAACTTATTTCATCATGTATCAAGGACTTATACCTGTCCTGTTCCACAAAATAATTTATTATGCTGCAACAAGAGCTTTTTTATCCTAATATTATAGAGCAAAAACATTCTTTAGACACTTCTTAGCTGTAATATAATTTTATTAAATTTAATCTACAAATTTTTGAGCTAAAATCAAGCTTGACTGAAATCTGTATCAAGGAAGTCTACTACACTGTAGAGGTAATTCACTCTTAATTGGCCAGCCAAAAATATTGTAATATTTTTTTGTTGTCAAGATATGACTGAATTCAAGTGGAATTTTCTTGAGAGCAGAGGTTTGGATTCTGTGGGCTGATTTGGTTCGGAAAATTGACTAGAAATAATAGGGAAAATTCCCTGATCCCCAACACCTCATCTACATACATTCTTTGTTATCTCTACTAAGCAATATTAGGACCGCAGATGACCCAACCGTGGATAAATAAGCGCCGTTCCAAACCACAGTTTTAGTTCCGTTTAAGTCCGAAGTCATAGTAAGCGCCAAACATGAAGCAGGTCACGTGAAGGAGGCGATTGCTCGTCGCTTGCAACTAACTTGTTAATGTCCGAACTCGGGCAGTTAACTCGTACGGCCTATCTGTCTGGAGTGACGCCGGCAAAGGTATCTCTTAATGCCATGATTATATACATTCGACCTGTTCACCGTATATGGGACAGTGGCGTGGGCTTGCCAATGTTTTGATTCTTAGGCTACATCCCAAACCTGCAGACGACCTCATTGCTTCAACGATCTGTGGTGCAGCTGTTTTAGCGTTTGTTCCATCTTTTACGCTAACAGATGTTTAGACACGATACTTTCTTTGTTAAGTTCTTTCCATACGGACAGTACTCTCAAGGAATACCTTCGCAGCGCAATCGCCGATCCCAGCCTTCCTACCCATCTATGGCACCTTCTTCCTTCATTTCTCAAGAGTGTTCGTTCACCAAATCTGCATGATGCGTCCACCATGCATATGATTTGTCGGTTGATTCTGGACCTTCATTATGAAACACAAGGACCACCACTTGGCTCCCTCGTTCCATTCTCAAAGCTACCCAGTGAACTTTTGCACACAATATCGGACGCCCTCTATTTACTAAGGCTGTCCTATGAATTTTCTGCTTCACCTTTCCACAACTTGACGTCATCTGCTTCTGAACTCTTGATTCTGTTATTATCCTGTGTTGGGGACATGTCTGAGGTATCGGCTGCCCAAGCTACAATGCTTCTGTCGCTTGTTCATGAGGTGCTGCAAGTCGTTGCATTGCAGCATGACGTGCGTCAGGCTTTAAATTCGTTCCTTCTCTCTCTGAGTATGCTCCTGGGAGACGGCACCAAGCAAGCTGAGGAGGCGGAATTGTTTGCCAGCTTTCAGTTAACTCCTGGCAAACAAGAATCTGTAGGACCTAACCCTAGTCTGGACCTACTTACTGGAAGTCTGATTATGAGTCGTCTGGTATGTGCATATCGAGGCTGCTCGTAACATATTATAGGTAAATGTTGCATGCATCTAGGTGTCCAAACGTGCCACCCAAGGTGGCTCAGGGTGTGAACCGGTTGCAGTAGCAAATTTGGTTGCCTGGTATCGAGTATCTTCGCAAATGCTTGGGGCGTTTTACGAGCATGCAATCTTGTCTGCTCTTGCTTGTCTTTCTCAAATTCCATCACGCCCTGATCCCGCCCGAGAATTTGTATGGCGGAGTTTTATTCTTGGACGAGTGAGCCTTTCCTATCATCCTGGCTTAAGCTTACTTAGAATTTCTCAGTTACCGTTGCTATTACGTAAATTTCAAGAAAGGATTACGGCAGAAGCAGGATCAGAAACAGATATAGTGTGTCGATTATAAACAACGACTAATGTTTTCTCGACTAAAGCTCATTGGTCAGTCAGATACCGTCGCCATGCAAACAGCCATCTCCCAAGTCTTCCACCAGGACAACCTCCTGGATCAGTGTGAGCCTAGCGCTCGAAACTCTGGCATGTCTGGTCATGATGTAATGGAAGAGGATACCAAGTAAGTTGCTGTTATGTCTATATAATGTCTCACAATGACTGACAGGTTTTAGAGGAGCGTCCTTTAGGGCTGACCTTCTAGCGGCGTTAATTTCCTCAGGGCTTCTTGACCGCACATATGCAACAGAGTTACTTCCGTCTCTTCCGCATGATTCCCAAACCAAACTCTTTTTGGAGGCTCAAGAGCTTGGTGTTGAAGTGGATGTAGGTTATGCTTTACTTCTGGTGCATGATACCATTAACCCGAATCAAAGGCTCTCATAGAATCCAAATTTTCCTCGGATGCAAGCGTAGATGACACTATCGCTCTTCTCGACCGCGCTACGGCCGACTTTCGAAGTCACTCTACATTAGTAGAGGTGTTGTACAAAGTTGGCATGCCAAATATCTTGTTCTTCTTGATTCACCCACCTGACTATTGAGTTCCAAGCGTTTTATCCATACGTGTGAACTGGCGGATGTCGAGAGTTTAGGTCGCCTTTGCAAAGTTTTGTCCGAGCACGATAATGCCCTTGATATCATCTCGCTCCATGCACCTTTGCATGACATAATTGCTCATGCTCTTGCTTGTTTTGAAGACTATGACCTAACGACAGTCGGTGAGTGAACTGAATTCTTCTAGAATCGCCATGACCAGTCCCTTCATTGTGCCTCTAGGTGACCCCCAGACGGCAGTCGGCCACCTTGGCGAAGTAGTTTTATTCCTTCAATCGGTTCTAGCTCGGTATAAGGTTAGCCCACCTCACGCCCTATGATATGCATAGTAAACCTTTAGTTGGGACAGATATCATCACCAGGATTCAAAATCGGTGATCGAGTCCTGCGTTCGGATCCATTAAGCTCTACATCGGTCGTTTACCTTTGGGATACATTGTCAGAAAATGATAGGGCAACTTTGGGCGCATGGCGCAAAGCTATCTTTGATCACAGTAGCGAGGGTATAGATGATGACATTTTAAGGTAGAAGCCTATTTTCAACCGTTAAACGATGAATCTAATTATTCTCGCTAGATCGACAAAGCCACGGACACTGCTCCGATTGTCCGCAACTTTATTCTCCGAAGTAATTGCAGCATGTACTAAGAAACAGATCGACGCTGATGCCATCAAAAATGGTGTTTCTTACTATTTGGGACCTCTCCTGAATTGGACTCTGGTTGGTGTCGTACAGGCATTGCTCGAAGAAATCGAACGTAGCAGGTGAGCTTGTCATGCTACATATGCTCATATCTCATGTCAATCAAAGTTATCAGAGTTCATCGCATGTTGCTGTCCTAGATGCTATATTGATAGACAAGAACTGCCCAAGTGTTGTGCTTCGCATAACCAGGCAGCAGATATTGAGGCTATACTCTGACCCAAAAGCCCAATCACAGTCACCTCCGCCTCCCAACATGCATTCGCTAGTTAACCAAGTCCTGAAAGGTGCCTACTGTCCGTTAGATATTTCTAAGCTAACCTATTCTAACACAGTAGTACCACCACCTCAAACATCAGCTCAACCGGGTGCATGGGCTTTCCAACCTAGAAATATGATTCGATACGCTCTCGCATCTGCGAATGCTGGCAAGGTTCCCTTTTTCGACCCAGAGCGATGTCTCCTTGTCCTGGGTGTCCACGCATTCTTTGATCATATGTGGCGGGAACTTTTGGCGGCTGCATCTATGGGGAAGATGGAGATTTGTCGAAGGTTTGCCACTTTTGTCTTCTCCCCAACGTCTGGGCCAACCACAGAAAGCCACAACAACGTGCCACCCTTGCTCCCTATTTTCTTGCATGCCTACATGCCCTCTCTTCTGACAATGATCGATGGCCAAGCGCCTTCGGAACAGAGCCTGAGTCTTCAACTACTCAGTGCAATGGTGGTATCTGCGCTTACCTTCGCAGTAAATTTTGAACGCGCACTTCTAAAGCCAATGGAAGGCATCGGAAGCCGAGACGTCAAGGTTCATAACCTTCCATGTTCTGCGATGGCACGACGTCTTCGTCTTGATTTGCGGAAATCAAAGGGTCCGAGTGCACTGGCTCTATTTCAGAAACTCTCAGCATCGGCGTCCTTTGTCTCGACCTTTCCAACTCTTTAAAAGAAAGTACAACATGTATTATTTATCTGATTGAATCTGGTGCCTAACGATAAGAAGTCCCGCGCTAGACTTCAATCAATGGTGGTGACCCACGTGCTATGGGCACAGGTGTTATGGGCGCTGTAGTAAGGCATGAGATGCACTGCCGACATAGTTAAGATAGCCAGGGAAAGATGCTTACGGCAACAGGCATTTTCAGGCTTACAAAGCTCGTTAGGCGGGCAGGGTATCAAACACCCAGTTTCCGGGTTCGTCTGCATATATTCGTCAATATATGAAGCGCAAAGGTATAATAGCGCGTACGGTCGAAGGTTCCTCAGGAGTGTATTCGGGCTGAATTGTGCTGGAATGGACACCGTGATCATGGAGGATCTTGCGAATAACACGAGCAACTTCCATATACTCGTTACCAGATACCAAGACATGAACGGAAGCGACGATCTTGTCCTCGGAGAGTTGCCAAACGTGCAGCTCGTGTACGGAAGTAACGCCGGGGACCTGTTCAATGTCTTTGCGGATTTCTTCAAGAGATATTGTAGAAGGCACTGCTTGTAGAAGAATGAATGATGCGCTGCGAACTGAAAGACGTAAAAAATCAATTACTCATGCACATGGTAGAATGAAACTCAAACTCGACTCGACTCACCCAATGGTAAAGCTGAGGAGAAAATGATGGCGGTGAGGACCAGACTTATGACAGGATCAAGGTAGTACTTGTACTCCCATGTTGACAACCACATAATGAGACCTGTCGCGATGACGCCAACATTGCCCAGCGCATCGCCGACGACATGAAGAATAAGGGCGTGCATGTTCATCGAGCCATGAGAACCACTAGGTGCTCCCTTGGTAGTTACTCGGTGCCGCTCACGAACGTTTTGTCCATCCTCTATATCTTGAAGTTCATCGTTCCGGCTCCCTGTGCTCGAACCCTCCGCGATGTCTATCAAATTGGTTTCAAGTCGCTGCGATGACATGCCATCGTTTCTATTGGCCTGTTCGGGAACATGGGATGAAGGTGGGCTACCGTCGTGATCAATGATGATGTAGGCTTTGTGTTGTGTGGACGATACAGACTTGCCATACCCTATGTCTTGTGCCGCCTGAACCACAGATGCTCGCGTCGCAGCAGGATGCCCATATAAATCAGTAAAGCTGTCATGAGGGGAACGATCCTGAGGCGCTGCCATTTTATTTGCTGGGATAGGTATCGGCAAGCTTGGTATATTCTGGTCTACTTTAGTCTTGGACAAAGTCTTCGTGTCTTCGTGACTATGTTCTGTAGCAATCAAGCGCGGTAAATCTAGTGTGTATATGCGCAAGATTTTAGAAATCATCATACCGTGGAAAAGGAATAGTCCCAAGAAATTTGAGATCAGTGCCAGTGATCCAATCATGACGATCAGTTTTTCGTTGGTTATCTCTGGGATATTCAATGTTCAGGGATAATGTAATATTCAGCTGAACGGCCGACCTGGTGCACTAAAAAATCGTTTCACCGCCTCCAAGAAAATGGAAAGGCATAACGCGAGAAGGAACACTCCATTGATAAGCGCGGCGACGATTTCAGCACGATGCCATCCATAAGAGTATCTCGGGGATGCTTCGTTCTTCGAAAGCTAGATAGCCGATGGATGGGCTATTTCCCTTATAGGAGAGTTGCAGGAACGTACCTTGATGGCATATAATCCCACAATCAAGCTCAGGACATCGCTTCGAGCTTTATCAGACAATGACTGTAGGGAAATAGGGCGAATGTAACACACTTGAGCATGTGGAAACTGTCTGCAACAAGTGCTAGAGATCCAACAGCATAACCTTCAATTACCAGAATTAGTACAACAATATAACTTCAATGCTGGTTGATAGCTGACCAGCGGTGAGCTCAATGAAGAAAAACACAACATCCACTGCAAGAAGTAGACTGATTTTGGCGGAGCGAGAGGGCATGAGGAGAGGGACAAGAAATACTGGTCACCGGGCAAAGATGCTTTTGTGCTTAGTCAGTGTTGGTTCACAACCACCTCCAGGGTCAGCATACCTGCGAGCGAAGAATGTATGAATCCGACGTGCGGCCTGCCCCTAAATAGTTTTCGACTTCACAGGAACATAACAAGCGCCTTTATAGCACGAGATTTACGATTGCAGCAAAAAAAACCTGTTACATGATTCGAACTTGATTGACGCTGTCCATCATGGGGTGCCCACGAAGCACTGAGGTCAACATCGTTCTGTGCCTTCTGTGGTCGAAAAACCCCCTGATGTTCCTCATCCCTCTCACTGACACGCCTCATAGTCCTTCTCGTGTGTTTTAGCGCTCTCTTTGTGGAGAATTGACCTAGTCCCGTGTTAATTCAAAATCCACGATTAATACTGGTAAGATACTATATAACATTGAACCGTTCTTCTCCGCTATTCGTTGAACGAAGTCAGAACACCCAAGGAAGATTGTCTGTATATGTTCTCACTTCCAAGTTGATTCAGCTTCCCCAGATTTCCACCTGAAGCTATAACCGTGACGTTTATACGCTGAGAGGTTAGCACCAGAAATTTTTCATCCTCATGACACCCCCAGTAAGCCATTCAGAATATTTGGATGCACCACACTGTGGGAAGCGATCCCACTGAAACCCCGTGGGCACGCCCACTTAGTTTCAGGTATCAGTACTTTCGCCACTGAAACACTACCCACTGAATTATTCCACTGAAATTTCGTGTGGTCATATTTCATTGGATTTATCTGTGAAGTTTTTTTCAGTGGATTTTTTACCTAAATTGCTCGTGGGTTTGACACTGAGATTCAGTGCCTGAGGGTAGAAAATTTAAAGTACATGTCATTTTTAATTCAGTGGTAAGTAGACTGAAACATTGGTGTTTTCACAAGTAAAAACATTGCATAAAATGGGTGACCTACTGGTGGAAATTTTCCAAGGACTCACTGAAATTGCCTGACTTAAACAAAAAAGTTTCTTGACTTGCAAGACTGAATGCTTGTTGTTATGTACTGAAATTCAGTAACTAAGCACTGAAGAAAGAAACAATATTTTATAGGAGTGTGGTCCTATTCTGACTGAATATGAGACAACATCCTAGTCAACTGACCGAGGTTATGGAAAAGCAATGGTTGGGAATGGATGAAGAGCATTTATTATATCAGATACTTGTGCAGCCCTTCATTACAGTTGAGCTCATCAGCGATACAGAGCAATGTGGTGAAACAATACACACTAGTCCATCCCAGCGCCATCCTCCTCAAATATGGTCCAGACATAGTTAGTGATTGGCGCGGGTATTGGAAACCCGCGTGGGTAACGGGTAGAGGTAGCGCGGGTATGGGTCAGGGTCAGGATCGCCAACCCGGCCTAAGCACGCGGGTTGAGGCGGGTAAGCTGATATAAGCGAGGTTAGCGCTGAACCTCAATTACATCAGCAAGGTTAGTACAGGACCCCCAAAAATCAGGGACGAGGTTCGCCGGGCTCGAGTGAGCTCGAACGGTCAAAAGTTCGGACACGGAATTTGGGGGCCAGGGAAAAAGGTTCGGACCCAGACAGACCTATCCCAAAGGCGCCAAATTTGTTCGGACAGACAGAAAAAAAAAACAGAAAAATCTGCCTGGGCCTCTCTCTACCTGGTTTCTACATATAGTTCCATGTAAAGACAATACAGTTCATGGTCAACCGGAATTTTTGAGAGGTGGGTAGACATTCAGGGGTTTGTGTCTCAATTGAAAATTTTCTGGCCATAGGCCAATTCCTCTGGTATTACTTTATCATCTTATAACTGATGTATGTACCTATTGTAACGGCGCCAGGGCACTAGTCCCCGACTCCCTCCGTTCACTTTTTCAAGTGCTTGCTACCAGGATGGAAAAGCACAGAGACATTGGCAGAGCTCATAGAAGTTCGGACACCGACCAGACATAGGTGCGGACAGGTGGGAAAATTGTTCGGACTAGGACAGACCTATGTGAAAATCTGGCCCCAAATTTGTTCGGACGATCGGCGAACCTCATCCCTGATTTTCGGGGGTCCTATGCTAACTCCATTGTGATGGTCACACAGACAAATCTCTCGCAGTTGGTTGCTGTCCGTCTTGCCCATCAAACAAAGTGTGCTTCAAAGAGCATCAAAATGCGTGCAAACCCCCAGGATGCAACCCCAACATCTCTAGTCCAGACTGACCGCCAACGGCTCAGTATGCAGATGGCAGAAACTGTTCGTCGAGCAGGTAGTGGCTTAGAACGGGATGTGCGGTGGAAGTTTAGAACTGCACCTGGAACAAGAAGTCCTAATGAAATCCTGACTCTTACCGGGAACTCAGCCAATGCCGAGGTTGCAGCCAAAGAACGAGTCAATACGGTATGTAAATTGCATTCACCAGATGGGGGACCTGCTAGCTCACAAAAACACACAGGCTCAGGTTGTGCGAGCAGAACTCTTCAATAAGGGCAATATAAATGTTTTGCAATATCTCACCGATGGCTTGGTTGGTGATGGCAGAAGTCTAGCAACCCCACCCCGTGTCCCGTTGAAAGCAGGAAGTTGGTCATTTGTATATTGGAATGGGTCAATATATATTGGGAGAGGTATCTTTATTGTTACTTATCTCCACTCATAGCAGCGGCTTACAATCAACCAGTTTGTACATTTTATTCAAAGGAGGCCGGTAGCGGGAGTCGACATGCATGGCAGGCCTCCACATCTGCAATCAGTGCTTTGTCCTATGTGGTGGCACAGACTTTTGAGCGGACAAACTCACCAAACCGCTTCTGTTCCATCCATCGTGATAAGGCTAACATTAGGGCTGAGACATATATTCACATGCCATCAACTCATTTCCTTTGTAGGCTCCAGGAGGAGGTAAAGTTTGCCAATTCGCAGACAATCTTGGTGGACAACAAGGACTGGGCGACTTTTCAACAGTTATCCAATTGTTTGCCGGCATTGGGATCAGCGATAAAGGACCTGAAAAGTACTACAAAGAGAGGAAAAAAAGGTGTGAGGTATGCGTGACTCTTGCACACTCTCCCCTCTAGTTGTCCAACTTGTACTGTATTGTCTTTACATGGAACTATATGTAGAAACAAGGTAGAAAGAGGCCCAGGCAGATTTTTCTATTTTTTCTGTCTATCCGAACAAATTTGGCGCCTTTGGGATAGGTCTGTCTGGGTCCGAACCTTTTTCCCTGGCCCCCAAATTCCGTGTCCGAACTTTTCACCGTTCGAGCTCATTCGAGCCCGGCGAACCTCGTCCCTGATTTTCGGGGGTCCTGTTAGCATTCACTCCACTTGTAGTTCCCTGTATCTTTGTAGATGTTTCGAGGGTGTGACGTATACCTTCAATTATCCCCGCATCACAGCGAAGGGTCCTTTCGAAGTCAGCAGCGTCACTGCCTCCAGACAACTCGGCCCTGGAAAAAGTAGAGGGTTAGCACTCCCTTTGTTTTAATGTGGCCATTGTGCTTACAGTGTCCTTCTTTCCTCAATATCCAAAGAGATCGCTGCACATGTCAACATGTGCATGCGATGTTGAATCTCAGAATGTCAGGCCTCGGTACTACCGATGGTACTGTCGGAACCGGCCAAGTCCCGCAGGCCAGTCAGGGTGGCTTGGCTTCAACGTACTCGTGCATTGCACCCTGCCTCCTGTGCGTGCCACTAACTTGTAACGAGAACAGATACTCAGGCGAGTGCCGAGGATGTCGGCCTGAGTAAGGACTTCTGAACAGAAGGAGGAGAGTAGGGAGGCGTAAGCCTAGTTGATACTCAGACTGGGGAACTATGTACACGTATCAACTACTTATATAGGCTGAGGGGCGGAATGTGGAATAAGGGTGGCATAAGACATGGAAAAAAGAATAAGGTATGAAGACCATGTGGAGGTATAGTCCACAACGATTATAATAGAATAATGAGAGGGTAAGACAATGAAATATAAGCGGTGAGATTGTGGGAAAGAAATAGAACAATAAGGAATGGCCGAGAATAAAACAATAGGGCCGTCAAGGAGTGGCAGGGAATAGTGATCGTCCCGTGGGTAAACGAGTGAGGGGGAAGGAAGGGAGT
>QLPI01006510.1:0-11007 GCA_003314275.1 Chroogomphus rutilus | reverse complement strand
ACATAAGTTGAAGCCAAGTCCCTTCGACCTCGAACACCTCAGCGACCGGATTGTATCATTCCACGACCTACCCCTAGCTCCCGGCGCCTCCGTCCCCGTCCGTAGTCCGTCCGACTCCGTCTTCGGTCCTCGGCCCCATCGCGGACTCCACGCCAACCCGGATAAGCCCTTCCGGATATACTAGCTAAGCGCCTGACACGCGGACTTAACAGTGTCCTCCAACTGCAAAAGCTCAAACTGCTCTAACAACAACTGGAAAAACCCCATTCCTCCACCAACACTGTCAATACTAGGCAAGGATGTGTCCAATCCACCTCAAGGCCTCTGTGAAACTCTCCATCACTTTGGCCTGATACCCTGGTTGACCTTTGATCTGGTCTAAGGCCCTATCCAAGTAAGACATGTTCTTCTGAATTCCATCAAGGATGGCAGACAATCCCAAGTTACCACCATCTAGCATGGCCAAACTCTCCACCTCAGACATCCAGTCATCAAAGCATCCCCAGACTTGATGGATTCCACCCAAAGACTCCACATAGGGAAGGAAACCCACAGTGTCTGACCATTGAAAGTAATGGTTCACTCTGTCAGGGCACAGAAAAAATGTTGCTGGCTTGTGGTAAAGGATTTCTAGAGCCCTCTATGGAGACTTAGGAAAAGTAAGAAACAGTAGGGAAAGTATGCACTCACAGGATTACTGGGTCCATCCACTGAAAGGGTTATAAATAAAGTTTTGTCTACAGAGGTGGATGGCTCCACTCTGCTTCTCTATACTCCAACCCCCAATCATTCTCCTCTTCCTCCTCTGTTCTTCTCTGTACTTCCTCCTCTGCTCTTCTCTGCATCTCCTCCTCTGTTTCCCTCTTCACCTCCTCCTCCACTCTCCTCTGTTCATGGAGTATAAGACAAGTGTATTCTCTGAAGATAGCTGCCAGGCATAGGTTCTTGCTCTCCATTAAGGGAGAAGCCTTTCTTGGACCAAGAAGCCCTCTTTTTATAGCTTGATGGATCACAAGTACTTATCAAATGCCTATCAACACCCAAAGATGCCTTTTACCTTCCCATGATCATGCCCCTCTTAATCACCATTGCAATAAGTGCTGGACCTTGAGGGCTCAGTCCTAATGGGGAGATACTGTTATAGTCCATGCCCCAGATCAATCTAACTAATAGCTGCATGACCAATCTGCCCATCTCCACCACTTTTCTAGTCACACCATTACGAGACTGATTCTCTGCCTATCTTTCTGTGATCCTGTAAATCCTGTAATCCCATGGTTCCTCAATGGACACCTCTGAAGTTCCTAATCAGTTTTCCTCCCTTGTTCTTTTACTTTCCTTCAGCCCCTGTATTTCCTTTATCCTTGTTCTTTGACCAGACATCAGAACATACAAGGTAGTCTATAGATATATATCTTAAATACTGTGATGGGAAATATGGATTGGTAGATGGACTAGCTACTATGGTACAGACTTTCGTAGCTATGGAATGTGTAGCTAATATTCTGCGTGGATATATGCTGTTACACTGGCGACGCGCAACAGGTTGATTGGATGTAGGCGCTGGTCCGAGGAGCTGGCGGGAGATATGAGTGAAGGTCGTGTAGGTTGTTGTGGATGATCCACAATAATACAATAGATCAATAACGGTGTGAGCATGATATAGAGCACCTATTTAGTTATCCCCGCTGGGTCCGCAGCCTTGAATGACGACGATGGAGGTTTAGACCCAATGCAGCTTGACGTCACGTGAGTGCGTCGAGTGGATATCAAGTATAAGTGTAAGGGGTTTTTTGGTATGGGAGACTAGTCATATTCATTGTAGTTACTCTGTCTTTATACAAGTAAATCCCCTGACTATAATATGATCCGTAACTAACGGATTCTGTGGAGCATATGCAGGGCTGGCCCATTGTGGGCTGCCCCGATGAGATCTTTATTGAGAAATGACACCTGTCAGTGGTGCCCTTTGAATAGAATTGCTTCTCCCTTTGTTCCCTTCTCGTTTGTAATGGTTATTGCCTCTCTGAGTTGTGTCCCATGTCTCATTCTCCTGTTTCTCAGTCATCTGTCCTCGGTGACTGCTTATATGCATCCCGGTTCCCTCAATTCCTGTTCCTTTACACGTGAGTCCTTTCTCCTATATCCCCTGTATGTCCTCCTATCCATTTCCCTTCTTCCCCTGTATGTCCTCCTATCCATTTCCCTTCTTCCCCTTCTGGATCTCGCATGAAATATGTTCTTCCGGCCCCTACATCTCCTGATCATCCGGGTGCTTAGCATGTAAGTCGCCGCCAGTTTGTGTCTCTCGTACGGTAACTACTAGTAAGTCCGTGTACTATACTACTTTCCACTGCATGCTCACTAATACTTGTTCTTTACACTATTTTACACTATTTCTCCTTGTCATATAACCAAATATACACTTAAAGATGTTTTTGTCCTTATTTTCTCATCCCTCACTCCCTTCTCCCCATTCCTTCCACCGTTCGTCACAACAGTATATACTGTAAATATCCAGTCAATGGACTGTTTGCTAGTTTGAATGTTGACTTAATTTTGTGACTTAATTCTCTGACTTAGCTTTTAACTTAATTCTGACTTAGTGTCCACACTCACATTCTCTGCCTTTCCGGAATTAGGGACAGATGATTGAGGAGGGTACAAGACATAAGTTGAAGCCAAGTCCCTCTGACTGTGAACGCATGCAATGACTAGTCACTTAGTCCTCACCACAAGTCAACCACCACCCTAAGCTCAAGTGCTTCACCATCTGCCTGTCTGCTACTTTCCAACCTTACAGTAATCTGACCCTTCAACATCTGGCCCCTTGTTAACTGTGGAAAACCCAGCCCCTTAGCTGAATCCTTTGGACCCCTTTGGAATTGTATCTGTATTAAGCACCTGAAACATGGATTTAACAACACCTGTCAGTGTCAGGCACCGAGAATGCCAATGATGCATAAATTGAGTACTATTGCAATAGTACTGACTTCACAATGCTGGTGGAATCAGCCAAGTCCTGCAGACTGATTGGGGTGACTTGGCTTCAACATACTCATCTGTTGTGCCCTACTTTCCATGTGTGCCATTGATTTCAGACAGAAGAAGAGAACTTGGGAGAGTGCCAAGAGTGTCGGCACAAGTAAGGAACTTCAGACAGGAGGAGACAAAACAAGAAGACATAAGCCAAGTTGATATTCAGAATGGAGAACTATCTACATCCATGTACTACTTATATAGGTTAAGAAGTGAGATGTGGAATCAGGGTGGCATAAGACATGGAGAAAACAATAAGGTATGAAGAGCATGTGGAGATATTGTCCACAATGTTCAAGAATAGAACAAAGAAATGTAGACGAGAATAGAACAATGAAAATGTGGCCAAATAAGATAATAGGAATGTGGCCAAGAATAAGACAATAGAAAGTGACCGAATATAAAACAATAAGGTCATGGCTGCAGATAAAACAATAGAAAATGTCCCAAGGTGAAACGGGACAAGAAATAAGGAATAAATGGGGTGGTGTCAGGCTTCGGGAATGCCAACGATGCATGGGCCAAGCATTTTAGTAATAGTGCTGGCTTCACGATGCTGGCAGGAAGCGGCCAAGTCCTGCAGGCCGGTCATAGTGGCTTGGCTTCAACATGCTCGTACATTGCACCCTACTTTCAATGTGTGCCACTGATTTGGGACAGAAGAGATACCCAGGAGAGTGCTGAGAGTGTTGGCCTAAGTAAAGGACTTTAGACAGGAGAAGGGAGGACAAGAAGGCGTAAACCTAGTTGATTTCCAGAATGAAGAACCATCTACATACATTCACTACTTATATAGGTTAAGAAGTGAGATGTGGAACAGGGTGGCACAAGGAATGGAGAATAATAAGGTATGAAGAATCATGTGGAGGTATTGTCCACAATGATCAAGAATAGAACAAGGAATGTGGACGAGAATAGAACAATGAAATATGATTGAGAACAAAAGAGTGAGTGAGAATAGAACAATAGAAAGTGGCCGAATATAAAACAATAGGGCCATGACCGAGTGACAACAAATAGTGAGTGTCCTGAGGGTAAATGGGCAAGGGGAAGGACAGGGAATAGAAGAATAATAAAGAATAGGAGGGTGGGATAAGGATAATGAACCAAATGATGAACCAAATGTACTGAGCCGAGACCGCGCACTGGTGAGGGATGATATGGGTAATGGTCGGTCGGTCAGTACTGCCGAGTAAATCAGAGCATGGTATCATGGACTTGACAGGTGGGAATAAATGGATAATGAATGAGGGAAGAGTGTATGATGGATAGGATGGGAGATATGGATGATGAATGTGCCGAGCCAAGACCAATGTACTAAGTGACTTGTATATGACTTGGTCACCTGCGTGTGGAATTAGACTGATCATTTGGTTGGCACTACCAAGTGAACTGATGCTCAGTACCTGTACTTGACAGTCAGCTTGACACTGCATCTCAGTACTCTAAGTCAGCATTTGATAGGCCTGCTACTAGGTTTACATAATATTAATACCATTGATTGTCCAGTGTTAGTATTTTGGATTTAGTCTAGTAGTTAATTGTTCTGCTTAGTAAACTAATTCTACAGAGTGAGATTGTTCTGTTGATTGTCCAGTTTAATTTCATTCTATCCCTGGGGGTTTCTAATCAGTTGATTGTCCTGATTAAATACTCTTTTGTCTCTTGAGATTTCCTCACTGTAATTCCTGCCTCAGCCTCACCCTTTTTTTAGAGTGCATTGACTGGGTAATCCATTCAGTCCACTTACTTCCTCTTTCCTCTAAGTGCATTCCCTTTCATTGGAATATTACTGGACCTCTAAGTGTCCTGAACCTACAGACTTTGATAATCTCATTCATTGCTGCTAAAAATACATCACTTTCTCATCATATTAGCTTGCTAGAGTTATTATGCAGATTGTGATCAAGGTATAAAAATTAAATTATTTCCAGAGTTGTGCTGCAGCAGGGTTTGAAACTTTTCTTTGTCTCGCTTCACGTAGTGATTGGCACTGGTATTGGAAACCTATGTGGGCAGCAGGTAGGGAATAGCACGGGTTAGGGTAACCCGCACGGGTCACCGGGTCGGGTGCCCTTGGGTTTGGGTGTGGGTCAAGCCGAGAGCACCCGTGACCCGGCCCAACCCGCCACCTCAGCTATGTACGCATGTATGACATGCACGCGCCACACGCGCACACGTACGACATGACCGCACCGTACGCGCACGCGTATGACACAAACGCACCGTACGCGCATGCGCCGACACCAACGCACCGCACCCGCATGCGCCAACATGAACGCGCCAACACCAACGTGCCATATGCGCACACGCTGACACCAACGCGCCTTATGCTCACGCGTATGACACGCACGCATGCGGCACGTTCATGTCGTACGTCGTGTTCATGTCGTACGTCGCGTGCGGGTGCGGCACGCACCCGACACCCATCGACCTGTGGGAAAAAACCCATGGGTTGACGGGTTCGGGTTTCCCATGGGTGGGGTGCAGGTCACCCACATTTGACCCGTGGGTGACCCGTGCCGTTCCCTAGCAGCAGGTAGGGGTAGCACGGGTACAGGTCAGGGTCAGAATCAGCCAACCTGCCCAAACCTGTACCTGCAAGGTGGGTTGAGGTGGGTCTCCTGCCTTTTGTTGCACAGCAGCAGCATATCAGTGCATGCCACCATGGTGTGCAATGCAGTGGCATATCAGTGTGTGCCATCACATTGCACACCACAGCAGTGTGCCACCACATTGCACACTGCAGTGGCATATCAGTGCATATTGTGCATTGCACACCACAGGGGCATATGGATGTGCACTGCGACCTTGCACATTGCACACTGCAGTAGTATATCAGTGTGTGCCACTATATTGCACACTGCAGTGGTGTATGGGTGCACACTGCCACATTGCACACCACAGCAGTGTATGAGTGCATGCCACCATGTTGAATACAGCAGTGGCATATGGTGCATGCCACTGTAGTAGTGTATGGGGGGCATATCAGTGTACATCTTGAGCGAGTCCTGGGGTTCATGTCATATATGTGTGCATGCATGTGTACATAGCTGACACCAAGCTGATATAAGCCAGGTTTGTGCTGAACTTTGATTATATCAGTAGCCAAATAAATTCTGATTTTTTAAATATAGAAATATATTGATTTTAAATTTATACCTATTGTTTGGTGGCAGGTAAAAACAATACCCATTAAACCCATGGGTACCCATACCTATACCTAGGGAATGGCACAGGTTAGGCCACCCTGCATTGGTCACCAGTTTTTTAGAACCGTAATGAGGTAACCCAAGAACCATGACAAAACTTTGGTGTGAAGAAAGCCTAACCAAGTTCTCCGACAAGATGATGGCAAGTGGATACCTGTCTGGGTTGATGTCCAAAAAGAATTGTTTAGAGGGGGCCTTGGCAGGTGCCTTTTCAATTACGTGTAGGAGTAATAGTTTGTGTACATGAACTATTATTCTACCCTTGCCTAGGATTATTTCCACAGATGTTCTATAAATCTGATTTATTTCTTTCACTATGTTTTTGCGTACCTTTTATATTTTAACTGAGAACCCTTTATCAAGCACTGACCTTCGTATCAACGTACTCAAGAGAGGGAGGCACTGACCTTTGGATCAATGTACCTATGAGAAAGTGGCACTGGCCTTCGGACCAACATACTGGGAGTGAGTGGCACTGACCTTCAGATCAACGTACCTAAGGGTGCTTGATGCACAAGATAATCCGATGGATTATGGGTGATAGTAAGATAGATTGTTAAGTTACTTTTACACTACAGAACTAGTCTCTATATATATTAATTCTAAGCTGATAATGTAACTCCCCGATAAGGCAAGACCTTCCTGAAATTAGTGGAAGGGTGTAGAAAGGAATGGAAGGTCCTAGAAGCCTGTGGCAGTTATGGGTCACCCTGTAGTTATGAATGAGTCACCCTGTAGTTACTAATGAGTCATATTCCCACAGCTGGTAGTCTCATGACTGGTCAAGTCATAAAATATTAATAGTAAGTGAGCCAAGCTTCTGGGCTGACATAATGTGTAATAGTTATTACATAAGCCTAGCAATTTGTTGTACAATTTAGTCTTGAGAGCTTGAGCCAGCAGTTTGGCACCATTTTCAGTGTATAAGTGTTTGGCACCTGGCTGTGGGTCCTTGTAAGTCCAAATAGAAATAAGCGAAAAATATAAGTGTTTTTGGAGGATTTCCTTGGGCTTGAAGAGCTTGATAGTTTAAGAGTTAAATACTTTGAATAATTCACTCTTAAATGGCCGGCCAAAATTTATTATATTTTTTTGGTAGTCAATTTAAGACTGATTTGTTGGATTATTTTCTGAGTGAGAGAGGTTTGGAATCCATTATACTGATCCTGGTTTGATGGCCCTTCATATCTATTGGAGAATTTCCCATTCCCCAACAACCAGGTTGGGTGCCCTTGTGTGCAGGTGCTGGCCAAGCTGAGAGCACCCACAACCCGGCCCAACCTGTGGTGTCATGCATGTACATATGACATGCACTCACCACATATGCACACGTACAACACAAACATGCTGCATGTGCATGCTTATGACACGCATGCACCATATGCATGTGGGTGCAGCATGCACCCAACACCCATTGATCCATGGGAAAAAAACCATGGGTTGATGGATTTGGGTTTCCCATGGGTTGGGTGCAGGTCTGCAGTAGGCTGCCTACACTAAAATACAATACAATCAAAAACAAATTAGATAGATATAAAACAAATATATCTTCTAAATAACCCTCTTTCCATAGTCACCTGGGGCATTTGCCTAGGGTTTATGCCTTGCTTCAGTATGTTTGCATATGTTTGGTCACACTTGATCATTCTTCATATTTTGTTTATATGATATTTTATTCTGCATACATTTCTTCTGTTATCCTGTTGCATGTCAAGGCCATTCATCCCCACTTCTTTGACTATAAAAGTACCATATTTTTATGAATGTATTTCTTCATTCAGAAGATTATAATTAGACTTGTATATCCTCTTAGCCTCTCTGTCCTTTGTTTACATTCAGGCTGACCCTCTCAACACCCTGAAATTCAGTGGCCTCACAGAGGGAGGGTATGATGCACAATTACATTAAAGCCTGCCATGTCTGCTTGGCTCATTGGACTAATGTCAGGGGAACCCCTGAGAATAAGTCACAACTGAAACCTTACCAACCAAGGGCCATACCCATTGACTGAGATTCATTCAGCATACACCTGACTGCTATATATATGCCAAATGAGTGCTATGGTTGGCAGCCGCCATCAGAAGGCATCACCCATGGCTATTGCCCATATCTTTGACAGTTACTGGCATCCCCAGCACCCCAGTTCCACATCTGACTGGTGTGGGGATTATACCCAATATAAGTGGAGCACCATGGTGATGGTATATATATAGCTGTAATTAGAGGGTGAAGGGTTCCTTAGAGTTTTCTCTTTGGATCCCCCTTTGCCAGGTATGCTAGTCTTGTGTACATAAGTTGTGTACTAAATCTTTGGATCCCCCTTCACCAGTACACCATTCCAGAGTAGAGCACCTGCCTAAGTTGCCCTTATAGTAGACAACTCTCTCTACAAGCACCAGCTGCTTCTACCATCCAACTCCAAATTGAATCTCTTTGTAAGCAATGCCAATGGCAGCCCCTCCTTGCTCACAATCATACTATTCCTCATGGACTTACCTTCAGCTCAGGAAGTATTGGACAGCTTGGCTACTATAGAGAAGGAATTTCCGAGGAAAAGGTGAGAGAAGCAGGAGCTGGAGATGAGGCTGAACCCACTGCAGGCTACCATGATGAGCCTAATAATGGGCCTCCTGTAGGGGATCTCTTGAAAACACTGAACAATTGGGTAGATAAAAGCACAAAAACATTTGAAAAGACTTAATGTAAGGGCAACCCTCTTACAGCCCCGAGGTATATCTCGGAGGCGAGCTAAGCAGGGGGAATCCAAAGTGTTTAATTATCTACTACTTTAAATACATGTGGAGTCCTCACCTAAGCAGGGGGAATCCAAAGAGGAAAGTCTAAGGATCCCGCTGCTGGTGAGCCCCTTTTATACCCTTTACATAGATGGTCTGTGCACTAGCTTACAAATCAATACATCGGAGTTTGTAGAGCCAATCTCTTGGTACTAAGTCCGAAGCTCGGGTGTCTGTTCCGAGCTCTAGTCATCATGTGTTAAGACCTTTCTGTCTCCACTCGGTGGTTTCAGGGCCTCTTAGCCTCGGAGTTGGTCGGAGTTTGAAGTGGGACTTCGGACCTGTATTAGGGCTCGGAACTGATCGGAGTTTGTAATGGAACCTCGGAGTTGCACTGGAGTTTAAAGAGGGTCGTCCCCTGACACTTAAGTACAAGAACAAGAAGAGCTTCTCAGATGTACAATTAATGTTTTCTCAATTAGGAATTGTTTTTCTAATTAATTAGCCTGGATATATTCAAATATTCTCTATAATGCCTTTCTCCTTCCTTCTTGTGGTTCACAATAATCATTAATTCCTCCATTATCCCTAATACAACTTCTATTGCTCACACCGAAGGGTTGGCCTGAAATTCAACCTCCGCTTTCCAAAACATCGGGCTCTACCCTGATTCAAGCCCAGAGCCAAGGTTCTGGTTTCACCATGGAAACACACCAAATATTAGCCTGAGACACCCCTGTCTCATACAAATATTATGGAAAGACACTGGGCTGTGCCTACACTTCCTCTGCCCTTAATCATATGCCAAAAACCAGTCTACAATCCCTACTTATTGGTAAATAAAGAGAATTACCTAAGAAACCAGTAAGTCATGTCTCAGAAAATGACTCCCAGTTGGAACTCCTATTTTAGCTGTGACTCATACAAGTCATGTGACCTCACAAATGACTCATTATGTCTGAGATGGCATGAGTCACTGGATTCTGATTGGACAAGGACAGTATTAGGGATATAAAATAGATATCAGAATGTACCCTGAATTCTGAGACAAGGTACATGTGATTCTTTGACATGACTCATTCCCAGGAACTGTGATCCTATTGGCTTATACTATAAATAGTTAGGAGATACTTTAGCTTACTAATTGTCCTGTAAATTAGTATAAAAGGAGGCCTTCCTGCCCCCGTTTGAAGTAATCAAATCAATTATCTCCTTTCCAATTGTCAGTATGACATTGTGAGTATTCTTAGTCAGCTGTTGATAGTCTGGTATTAGTATTAGATTCAGCATAAGTAGTTAATAGTCCTGTTCAGTATTAGATTCAGCATAAGTAGTTGATAGTCCTGTTCAGTAGTAGATTCAGCACAAGTAGTTGATAGTCCTGTTCAGTAAAACTGATTCTACAGAGTGAGATTGTTCTGTTGATAGTCCAGTTTAATTGCATTCTACCCGGAGGGTTTCTAATCAGTGATAGTCCTGATTAAAGACTCTGTCTGTTGACAATACTTCACTGTAATTTCTGTTTTGGCCTCACCCTCATTTTAGAGTGCATTGGCTGGGTTATCCATTCAGTCCACTTACTTTCTGTTTCCTCTAAGTGCATTCCCTTTCATTGGAATATCTCTGGACCGCTAAGTATCTGGAACCTACAGACTTTGATAGTCTCATTCATTGCTTCTAAAAAAATGCATCACTTACTCATTGTATTAGCTTGCTAGAGTTATTACACAGTTTGTGACCAAGGTACAAATATTAAATTATTTCCAGAGTTGTGCTATAGCAGGGTTTCAAACTCTTCTTTAGCTCACTTCACTTCACATAGTGCTTGACTCAAGTGTTATATCTTTAACACCAAGGTCTTGTACAGGTTCCAAAACAGCTCCTGATGTGTATTTCCCAGGCTATGAAATGAATAGCTGAACCCACAAAACCCTCTGAGTTTGACAGCAATGGTGTAAACTGTTAAGACTAAGAGCCAAGTTAGATGTAAGACCACTGCAATAAGAATTGCAGGGAAGTAA
>QLPI01006509.1:0-14423 GCA_003314275.1 Chroogomphus rutilus | reverse complement strand
CCTCACTCAGAATATCGATTGATTCGCACCCCTTTTATCCGCTTCCTATTTCGAAAGTCCTTCACTCGAGCCGACACCCTCAGCATCCTCTCGAGGCTCCTCTCACTATCCAAACTAGTGGCATGCACGGAACAGCAGGGCGCAACGCACGAGCACGTTGAAGCCTAGCCACTCCGAAACGGTTTGCAGGACTTAACCGATATCTCGGCGTCACCGAATCTTGACAGTATACCCCAATGCATTCAGGAAGTGTTTTCTCAGTTGATCAATGCCCATCATCTACTGAACAAGTAGAAAACATGCAAGATGTTCCATATCAGCGTGCTATAGGATTGCTAATGTATGCAGCCACAAGCACTCGACCGGACATAATATTTCCTATCACAATCCTGTCTCAATTCATGCGAAATCCTGGTCGCGCACATTGGGAGGCTGTAAAAGATGTCATCCGTTACCTTAAAGGTACAGCGGATTTCCGACTAACTTTGGGAACGAGCGATGTTGGATTGGAGGCATACGTTGATGCCGACTGGGCTTCTCAACCACATCGACATTCGATATCAGGATATATGGTTTACCTCCACGGATCTCCGGTAGCATGGAGCACACGAAAACAATCTATCATTGCGCTCTCCACCGCTGAGGCCGAATATATTGCACTTGCTGCAGTGGCTCGGGAAGTACTTTATTTACAAGCTTTCCTGGAGGAGGTATATGGACCTATACCATCCCCCATTCCAATTTATTGTGATAATCAAGGTGCAATCTCATTGGCATCAAACAACAAGTTCCATGCACGAACGAAACACATCGATATTCGTTTTCACTTCATCCGGCACCTAATCCGTAACAAGACACTTGATCTTCTATACTGTCCTACAGAAGACAACATAGCGGATACATTTACCAAACCCTTGCCACGACCTCGACTCGAAAAATTCTGCGCAGCACTTCAGCTAAGTCCCGCGCGTGGGGGAGTGTTGGAATCAGGCATTTCTGGCATTACCGATGACGCGTCCTCCACATAAGATACATTTGTTTTTTCTTCATTGTTTTATTTCTCTCATTCTTCTATTTATCGTTGTCTCAATCACTGCGCATTTCCTATTGTAATATTCCACAATCTCATAGTATAAAGAGCAGTAGACAGTTTGTCTCCCCTCAGTCGCATTACCAACGACTGAGGTGAGACATTTAATTTTTCTAACTTAGATGCACTGTACTGATGCGTCTGTAGATAATTGTTTAGGTATTAATAAATTATGAGTCGCATTACCAACGACTGAGATAATTGTTTAGATTTCTAGAATGTACTTATTATATGTCCTGAATGGGGATCCCTCGGCTCGATATAATGAAATAACTCGCGTACGCGTGTTTGGCCTTCACTCGACTCGACTTGGAAATATCTTAAACTCGGCTCCTAAGTTGATAATAAGATTTTGAATATATAAATTGCTTGATATAAATTCCCAACATAGACGACCAACTGAATAGAAGGTGGCGCGTTGGAGTTTATATAAAGGTCCCGGAAGGGACTATATGCGTCAGATACAGCACAATTCAATGTTCCGGCGTGTGGAAGTTGTCAGAGTATGAACCCCAGCGTAGCAAACTGCAGTAGTCTAACAATAATAAATCATCTAATAGATGCAACTTGGCAAATCTCGTCAGCTTCACTAATATCATCTTGATTAGACCGCTATGCCTGACGACAACACCTTGTTGCTATACACTAACATCTCTTCTTGTTTATGACGATGCTAGAGGACTAAGAGGAACTGGTAGGCAGAAATTGAATCACCCCCTCTTGGCATCCGCTTTCCCTCGATCCATCCTAAAGTTATGGTAACCTGGTGTATCGTCTACCTCTTGGTGGGAGTCAATCTCTACAGTTGTCTATATACCCGTTGCAAGCCTCTCCTGTTACTTATACTCTAACATCAAGCTTCCGCAAAACGAGACTTGTTTGCGAGAGTATCAGATATAGCCTACATTTACCCGTTTCGCCGACAGATCTAGCCCATTGGATTACGCGGTCCTTATTGAACTGAGTCTCTTTTTCAGGTAAAAGTAGATTGTTCGGGGAAATTAACGTTTAAACCCCACAAGTCTCAAATGGCTCCGATACATAGAACAGCCGTAATTTTGAGATGTTGCCGGACATATAATGTTACAGTAACTTTTTTATTCGAGTGTCCCTGTAACCGCACTGAACTCTCGGGATTATTTGAATCAGTTTCTATAGTGAGGAGTAATGCTGATCTCTGATGATTGACATGTATTATACAATGTCGTTGAAAGTTCAGCGTCATTTATAAGCCCGTCCGTCGTCTCCTGCCATTTGTGTTTAATCATACTGAACCTATCCTCTCTGACCTCTTTATATATATATTAGAATCTCTTCCTTCCCCGGAAGAGATCACAGGCCAAATATGCTAGCCTCCTTGCTACCACGATGACTTCTGGCATGACATGATTATGTCCTCTTTCGTATTCAGAATGGCTTTTTCAATGTGACAAAATCGTCATAATCCAGGATACACTGATCCCCTGAGAATGCCGAACTAGCAGTCCACTGTGAGAATAGCTGTCAAATTTGTAGTCTCGTGACGCAAGACTCTCGGCAATTTCCTTGATATTTGTACCTCGTGATACACTCCTATGAGTCTTCGAGGTTTCCCATCTTTCACCACTCTCCACCACTCATTCGTTCCTCCCGTATAGTAACATGGCTTCGTCTGACACCTCCACCACCACCATCGAAGTTAACGAAGCTATCTTCTGCAATCAACACCAGAAAGAAGTGGTGAGTTCATGTTAACCAAGCCTGTCCCTATCATGCATGACATAATGCCACTCGACCACGTAGTGCTCTGAATGCTCATTCGACGGTAGGGAGGTGAGTCAGCCGTATCCACTTCCTCTCCATCAAGAATTGACTCTGATATGTTCTGTTTGGTAGGAGAATGACGGGTTCTTTGGGGTAAAGAGATTTCTCACACTTGTAAACACTGTCTCTAACCATTTGCAGTTGACCCCTTGGGATCGGGATCCTCTTGAATTGCCTACCTCGACTCAAAACAAAGATGGAATATGGCAGTGCAAGAAGCACGGGAGTACAAGTACGATCATCATGCGTATTGCTTACTTGCTTATCAGGATCTCACTGAATGTCTCTCGCCAGGTTGCAACTTGTGTTATGGGTGGAAGAAGCAGCTTTCGAAACTGCATGTCAAGGCAAAGAAAGCTGGCAGGAAAGCCCTGTAATTTGTAAATTTGTAACAACGCAGACTGTTGGAGAAATATTTGTAACATTTAAGAATTTGACTGTTTTAGGAGACCTGTGCTCCGTTCGAAAGCTTTCCAGGTCAGGACCGTTCAATTAACGGCTACAACATCATAACATAGTGTATTCTTTGTAACAAACCCTAACTTTGCCATTCTAAGTAGACTGATTGCTTGCCACGAGCCTTCTAATCCGAGAGATACGTCTTGAATGACCATTTCAGACATTTTAAATATATAAAATACGCCAGATGTATTATTGAATACATAAACCAATTTCAAATATAATTGTTGTTTTGAAAACCCCTACCGTCAACATCATTAGTATCGGGGCGGTCGGCTGTTATCACAACCAAAATATGTTGGAACTAGCGTGTGTAAGCATAGAACGCAGTAAGGTATGGAGGTCCCAGCCATGTTCGACCGGGACCGTATATATGTCAGACGAGTAGATAGCAGCCCCTCAGTGAACCGCCCGTTCACTGAGGTGCGTATTCCTATTATATGCCTAGACACACAGGCACTAATTATCTTGTAGCCCTCCATTGTTAGGTATAGTGATAATATACTCAGTGAACCGCCCGTTCACTGAGCCCTCCGTTGTTAGTACTGCGCATAATCGCTACAGGTTATTGGGCCCGCAGAGCCCACAATGTCTACCCCCACCTCTAAGTCGTTCGTCGTCCCGAAGCTGGCCAGGGACGGCACGAACTGGGTCACCTGGAAAAGCCAAACGTTAGCCACCCTGTCTGTGACCCGTGGTGCCAAACGTCACCTGGACGGGACCACCAGAATCCCCCCTCCGATCCCCACCTACCCCAGGGGCCATAGGCTAACGGCAAAGGAGGAAGAGGATCTGGATGAATTAGAAAAACACTGGGACGATTACAATCACCGGGAGGCCACGATCATGGCCCAGATATTTACCACGGTCCCTGACAGCCTCCTCATCAAGATCCGAAACCTCCTTACAGCCAAGGAGGTATGGGACACCATGTGCTCAAAACACAAAACCAGGGCACTCACCGTTAAGGTCAATATGTGGCGCTGGATGTACGAAATGAAATGCGAACATCCCTACATACCTGGAGGCACTCATGAGGATGCAGGAGCAGCTCGCTGGGATGAATGCTGGACTCACCGATGATGACCTAGTCACTGTCATCCTTGGCTCGCTCCCTAAGTCATACTGCCCACTGATTAACGCGATTACGATGTCAGCAGCACATGCGAAGGCCAAGTTGGAGCGCGATCAGGTGGTTGGAACCCTGATTGATGAGTTCGAACGGTTAGTGATCGAAGAGCGCCAACTGAAAGCTAGTGAGAATGCTCTCACTGCAGTGAAAGGCTGTGGAAAATCACAGGCACACAGGGGCACCTCCAGCACCATGAAGACTGACATTGAATGTTGGAATTGTGGAAAAAAGGGACATAAGAAAGCAGACTGTCATTCTAAAGCTAAGAAGAAAGATAAAAAGGATGAAGACACGAAGGGAGACAGTTCAGCAAACGTGGTAGCAGAAGGCAAAGAATTTGCCTTCACAATGACGTTTGCTGGGACCATGCTTGTGCTGGGAATGAGTGCATTGATGGGACGGGAAGTCGACATCTATGACTCGGGTGCGACAGGGCATATGTCACCAGACAGGCACCAGTTCATTACCTTCAAGGAGATCATGCCACGTGCAATCAATGCTGCAGACAAAACCGTATTCCAAGCTAAGGTAGAAGACAAATGGTTTCCGCTATAGTCACGTGACTCAAGTGTGACATCTACCATTTCGCACAAGGATCTGGCAACATTGACAAAAAAATTATTCTAAGACCACAGATCAATGGCATAGAACTATATGTACATAGTGTTGGTTTTACTTTTTGAAAACAATCACTATTGCAAATGTAGTATATCCAAACTTTCAAACATCTTCCCAAAATTCATAATCACATTTTTTAAGCAGTCTGACACTGTCAAAAATTTTTAGGTCACAAAATTTTTGTGCTGACATAATCACATATATAAGGAAATATTCCATATATAGAAAGTCATTCCCACCAGTAATAGTGACAGTCCAGGGTGTCTGTTGCTGTCAAAAATCTACTAGAACATGCCTAAACTCAAGAGAAGCCGGACAGTGTCTTGGGACCCATGCCATCAAGGTTGACCTTTTAATCTGTTCAGGATGAATTGTTGACAAGAATTTCCCTACAGAAGCAGAAAATTACGCAACCTGATTCAGATAGGCAGGAAGCCCAAAGCCTTTTATTCAGTGGAGATTTCTCACAAAGCCAAAATTCATCAGCATCCACTTTGTCTCAGCTGTCAGTGGACAATGATGTCCCAGTCATGATTTTCTATCCAAAATTCCATTGTGATGTCAGCTTCATTGAACAATGCTGGGGATTTGCTAAGAGGGTGTACCACAAGTTTCCTGCATCATCATCAGAAGCTGATCTTGAAAGAAATGTTATTCTTGCTCTGAATGCTGTGCCTTTGGATTCAATGAGAAGGTATGTCATGCACTTATCTGTCATACTCCTATTGCATTTTTATGCTGTTTCATTCAGTCATTGACACTTGTTTCTTTCAGATTCTCCACAAGATCATTATGGTTTATGGATGCATGTTACGATGTGAAGGAATGATGTAATCGTAATTAACGTAAAATCTCCCAAAGATAAATCAATGGCGAGGTTTGGGGCAGGGTATGGCTTCAACTTGTGTGTTGTGCCTACCAGGTCACACTGGTCCTAATTTCAGAAAGGCGAGACAGAGAATTAGCTAGTAGAGAATCAAGGTTGATTATCTGACTGAGGACTGAACTACTGAAGTACAAGATCTTTATACTACTTTCAAATCTACTAGGAGTCGACTAGATTCCTATAATAGAATAAGAAAGCTGAGGATCGTGAAAAGCAAGAATAGAAATACTACACCCCAAATAATGATCTCCTCCATGACATTGGGGAGTGATGTGTCACTCCGATTCCCAATGGAGTTACCCTAAGGAACGTAATAGCAAATCGGATATAAGAGACTGAGTGGAATTGCGAATAAATGACAGTGGAGCGGAACGTAAATGAAAGGATATTGACATAAATGAAGATGGAATGGAATAGCGAGCATATGGAGTGTGACGTAAATGGAATGAATGAATTGACAGGAGCATGTGACACCAAGATGATACACGAGGTGCATATAGTCCGTGGGCTGAGGGCATATTAGTTAAATAGGTGAGTGAGGGTGGAGTTGGGCTGAGTGGGCTGAAATGAATAGTCGGGCACGGTTCCTGACAATGCATATCAGAAAGGCCTCACAGGTAGTCAAGCAGCTTGGGCCAGTCAGAAGTACCGAGGTCACCATACCTTGCCAGATACTATTCTAGCTGAGTTGGACAAGGCTCATATTGTATAGTGTAGCACAATCATTTTTTCCAACAAATTTACCATCTTCTATAATAGAATACATTTTTTTTTCAAAAAAAAAATTTCGGCGATGAAAATTTTTGTGCTGTGACCGTGACATTGTCACATCACGTGACTATAGCGGAAACTGTTTGTCTTCTACCTTACTGGAATAGGGAATATGAGGATTGGTATCCCTAATGGAAAAACCATGATGCATGTAACATTGAAAGATGTGCTATACTGCCTGGATCTGCCATTCACGCTGATATTCTTGATGTGCTGTGACACTGCCAGTTACTTGGTCCTGTTGAAGGACCGAAAATGTCTGATTTGAGACACCAAAGGGGCCTTGCTGGGGCAGGACTCACTCTTGAATGGGCTCTACAAGGTGGAGCATAAGTTTGTGGCAGCACCGGCAAACATAGTGCGAAAACCACTCACTGCGGATGAGTTGCATCGGCGCATGGGCCACATATCCCCACAGACCGCCTGGAAACTCATCCAGGATGGTACCATAACTGGCCTCGACCTTGATATGTTGAGTCAGCCAAGTTTTTGCAAGGCATGCGCAGAAGCAAAGCCTATGTGCAAGCAGGTGCAGGAGGGACCATGAGCCTCCACCTTTGGCAAAAAAGTCCACTCAGATGTCTGGGGGCCGGCGAACCCCCAGAGCTACAATGGAAAAGAATACTTCATTAGCTTCACTGATGACCACAACAGGTGGACTTACCTCATTCTGATGGCAAGGAAAGGGGAAGCATTTGACTGCTATAAGCAGTATGAAGCGTGGATCAAAACCCAGCATGGCATGAAGCTGAAGCACCTGCAAACCGACCGCAGGGGTGAATACCTCTCCCAAGAGTTCACAGCGTACCTTAAGTCAAAAAAGAACAGTACGAAGCCTTACCGTACATGACACACCAGAAGAAAATGGTGTGTCAGAGTGCCTGAATAGGATGCTGCTAGAGCACACATGGGCCATGCTTCTAATAGCTAGCCTACCGAAACTCCTGTGGACTGAGTCAGTCCAACATGTGGTATGGCTTAAAAACAGGACTTCAACGCATGCGCTTGATGGCAAAACACCGTACGAGCTTGTACAAGGGGCAAAAGAACCCTGACCTTACCGACCTACCTGAGTGGGGCATAAGAGTGTTTGTGCTGAAAGAACACACCAGCAAGTTGGATTCTAAGGCAGATGAGGGGAGGTGGATGGGGTACAGCGATGAAAGCAAGGGTCATAGGGTTTACTGGCCTAGGAAACGTCGCATCACCGTCAAATGCAATGTGACGTTCAATGCTCCCATCCTGGTCACCCCCACCGATATACTAACTGAGGGGGAGCCAATCACCCATGGCAGTAAAGGCATCAGCAGCACCCCTCATGGCCAAGGACCACCACCAGTACCACCAGATCCACCCACAGGTCCTGTGTGGATCGACCCACTTGAAGGGTTCAAGGATGTGGATGCAGATCTGCTAGGCAGGGGTCACCGCATGTGGAAACCATCTACATACGTGCGTGGGATTGCTGATGGCACAGGCAGCAGCACCAGTTGTGCGAATGCCCCCGTGTACCCTAAGGGGCTGCCCATCCCTACCGAGAATATGGCCTTAGCAGTCCTGGAAGAGGTGGAGGAGGTCAGCATGGAGGATGAAGGGACAACACATCGCTCTCTAGAACATGTGATGGTGGCGGCTACCCAGAGCATGGGAATCGACCCAGTTAGCCTGGACAACGCATGTTCATATGAGGACTGGCTAGCATGGGAGGCGTCCATCAAGCAGGAGCTAGACCAGCATGCAACCCTACACATGTGGCACCTTGTAGAACCCCCTGACAGCACCAACATTGTTGGCAGCAGGCTTGTTTTTTGCTACAAGCATGATGCAAGCGGTAAAGTTGTAGCCCACAAGACCAGGCTCATCGTGCAAGGTTTTTCCCAAACGGAAGGGATAGACTACAATGAAACTTTCTCTCCCACTGCCAAACTTTCCGCCATCCGCATCATCACCACCATAGCAGTCAGGAATGACTGGGAGCTTGAGAAGACCGATATCGATGGTGCCTACCTCAATGCCCCAATTATGGAGACGGTTTACATATGCCACGCCAAAGGCTATGAAGTCCCTGGACAGTAATATCACGTCTGCTGCCTCAACCATGCAATCTACGGCCTTAAACAGTCAGGGAGGGAGTGGTATGATATGCTGTGTGGCATTATGTACAAATTTGGGTTTACACGTTGCAAAGTTGAGCATGCTGTATTCCACAGGTATGCCGGCCAGGACACCCTCATCATCACCATAGATGTCGATGATCTCACCATGGCTGGCAACTCAAAGGTTGTGATCTGCAAATTCAAGGACAAGTTGCATACCATTGTCAAGATCAAGGATATGGGGGATTTACATTGGCTACTAGGGATAGAGGTTAAATGCAACCATAAGCTATGCATGCTCTCGCTCTCACAGCATGCTTACATCGAGAGGATCCTCGAGTGGTTTAATCTACAGGATGCAAACCCCCTCAGTATGCCGCTTGACCCTCACCACAAACTCTCCATATCACAATCCCCATCCACCCCTCACCAATATGATGATATGTGCAAGGTACCCTACAGAGAGGCCATTGGATCCCTCATGTATGTGGCACTGGGCACGTGCCTGGAGATCTCATTCACCGTATCTTTCCTGGAGCAATTTATGCAGAACCCAGGGAGGGTGTACTGGGAAGCAGTTAAAAGGGTTTTTCACTACCTTAAGGGAACAAAGGACACTTGCCTCATCATTGGAGGAGTGCAAAAAGGCCTAGATGCCTTCTCAGATGCGGACTGGGCCTCACAGGAGCATAGGCACTCTGTGTCTGGATAAGTATTCACGATCGACGGAGGAGCTGTCTCCTGGAGTTTGAAGAAACAGCCTATTGTTTCATTACCTATTCAACTATATGCCCTCAGCCCTCGAACCATCTTGGCATCACATGCACCTGTCAATACACTCCACTCATTTATGTCAATCTCTATATGCTCACAAATCCATTTTCACTTCACTTCATTTACATTTAATATCCTTTTCATTTTGTTCCACTCCGCTTTCCTTATTCGCAATTCCATTCTATCTCTGATATCTGATCTGCTACTACATTCCTTATAGGGTAACTTCATTGGGAATTGGGGTGACACATCACCCCTCAATGTCACGGAGGAGATCAAGATTGGGACATAGTATTTCTGTTCTCGCTTTTCACAATCCTTGGACTTTCTTATCTATTATAGGAATCTAGTCAACTCCTCGTAGATTTGAAAGTAGTATAAAGATCTTGTATATTTAGTAGTTCAGTCCTCAGTCAGATAATCGACTAAGATTTCAACTAAGCTTCCTTCCGTTCATCTTAGACTTAATTTACATCCTCGCTCTTTATGAAATTAGGGTCCAGTGCAATCTGGTGGGCGTAACATTAAAGTTGAAGCCTTACCCTACCCTGAACCTCACCATTGCTTCGACCTTGGGAGATATTACATTTAATTACAACTACATCATCTTTTCATATCATAACATAGAAACAATATGCATAAAATAATAAGCAAAGATATGTAGAAGGGGTGGGATAAAGGGAAATGAACTGAGATGATGAACTGAATGTACCAAGCCAAGACCACATACTAGTGAAGAATGACTTGTCACTTATGTGTGGGATTAAACAGTAGAGATCATTTGGCTGGTATAACCAAGTGGACCAAAGCTTGGTGTCATGTACTTAATATTGGGGGTAAATCACTCTTAAATGGCCAGTCAAAATATTATGATATTTTTTGGTAGTCCAGATAAGACTGATTTAAAGTGAGTTTTTCCTTGGAGGGGACCCCCATACCATAATGTTTCCCCCTCCAAACTTGACTGTCCCCTGCACCTCTCTCTCAATCAACCCCTCCCCCTTCTTTTTCCAGACCCACTGCTTCCCATCTGACCCAAACCTGTTGATTTTGGTCTCATCTGACCAAATGACTCTCTTCCAGTCCTCTACAGTCCACTCTCTGTGCTTCAAAGCAAAGGCCAACCTTAGCTGTGTATGCCTTGCACTGAGGAAGGGCTTTTTCTTCTTCACCACAGCCTTGAATGAATGTTTCCTGAGAACTCTTCTGACTGTTTCTGAGGAGACTGGGTGGGGGATAATTGTATTGATGTGTTTGGTGACCTGAGTAGCATTGGCAGCTCTGCCAGTAGCAATTTGTGATAAAATAGCATGTTGAGCTCTAGAGGAAAGCTTGGGAGGATGACCTCCAGAGGAGCAGGGCTGGTTGGGATGGATAGTTCTGAGAGTCCTTGATACTGTGGACTGGCTGAGGCCAAGTCTTGAGCCACGCATCTGCGCAGTCTCGTGGTTCTGAAGGGGCAATCCCGGATTGCTCTCCTTACCACTGCCCTGATTGAGCAGCCTCACCTGCATGCTATGTGCTAACCACCCAGGCAACCGGTGTTCCATTCCCACATCGGGGTGACCCCGTGATCACTACTGACCGCCACCGCTATGTCTCCTCACACCTCCATGTGTCCGCATATTGGGCCATCCCTTCAGGCAAATCCGTGGCTCACGGTCTACGTTCCCAGCATGACCGCTCCCCACATCCCTGCGTATTTGCCTTCTGACACCCTGCATGTCCGTGTTCCATCCGCACCCACATTTCCGCATCCACGTCATTCTGCTCATCCACATAGTTGCACAATCCCAAGGGGGCAATCTGGGATTGTCCCCCTACCGATGCCCCAATTGAGCGGCCTCTAGGAAAACTAGGAACTGCCACTGACCACTGTTGCTCACTCTGGACTATGGCTGCTTGCACTCCCGCTTGTCCGTGGCTCATGATCCCTATCCCTGGCATGACTGTTCCCCGCATCTCTGTGGGTCCATCTTCCAGTGCTCCCGAACATCTGTCCTCCACACTCCCATATGTCTGCTCCCCAGATTTCCACATATTCTGGGTTCTGCTTTCTGGATTCCTGGATGATTTGCTCTCCAGACTTCTGGATGATCTGCTTTATCTGCTCTTGGGAGATTCCTGGATGATCTGCTCTCCGGATTCCTGCACATCCACCCTGCTGTACCCTTGCACTTTCTGGTCTGCCCTATCTCCGTCTTCCGTATGCCCATGAATCCGTGGCCTACATTCCATATTTTCGTGATTCCAGATTCCTGTACACCCATGCCACTATTCCTCCTATACAGAATGACTGCATGCTAGAGAGGGAGTAGCGGAATCCTAGAGAGGGGGTAGCAGAACCCTAGAGAGAGGGTAGTGACACCCCAAGGAGTACACCTTTTTTTTTAGAGAATACGTCGAGGATGATGTATGTTAGAGAGGGGGTGAAGGCCTAGGGGTCCTGTCAGGCACTGGTACTGCCGACGATGCATGGGCCGAGCACTATAGCAATAGTACCGACTTCATGATGCTGGTGGGAGGCGGCCAAGTCCTGCAGGCCGGTCGTAGTGGCTTGGCTTCAACATGCTCGTGCGTTGTGCCCTACTTTCTGTGCATGCCACTAATTTGGGACAGAAGAGATACCCAGGAGGGTGCTGAGAGTGTCGGCCCGAGTAAAGGACTTTAGACAGGAGAAGGGAGGACAAGAAGGCGTAAACCTAGTTGATTTCCAGAATGAAGAACCATCTACATACATTTGCTACTTATATAGGTTAAGAAGCGAGATGTGGAACAGGGTGGCACAAGGAATGGAGAACAATAAGGTATGAAGAATCATGTGGAGGTATTGTCCACAATGATCAAGAATAGAACAAGGAATGTGGGTGAGAATAGAACAATGAAGTATGACCAAGAACAAAAGAGTGAGTGAGAATAGAACAATGGAAAGTGGCCGAATATAAAACAATAGGGCCATGACCGAGTGACAACAAATAGTGAGTGTCCCATAGGTAAACGGGCAAGGGGAAGGACAGGGAATAGAAGAATAATAAAGAATAGGAGGGTGGGATAGGGATAATGAACCAAATTATGAACCGAATATACTGAGCCGAGACCGCACACTGGTGAGGGATGATATGGGTAACAGTCGGTCGGTCGGTACTGCCGAGTAAATCAGAGCATGGTATCGTGGACTTGACAGGTCCTGGTACAGCTGCAAAGCATGAGAAGGCTAGCTGAGCAGCTGTAAGCTCACAAGCCCAGGACCTTGATACCGATGCGGAGCTCTGAGGACTAAGCCTGGGGTTACTACCCTCGGTGATGACCTAGGTGCAGACTGAGACATAGTCACAGGATCGGACTCTAATCCAACCTAGAGGACGACCTGCACCTAGTGAGGACCTGTGGGCCTTTCAGCAATGACTCAGGCTTGGGCCAGATGCTCTGCAGAGGGGTCAAGTTTTTTTTTCCAGTGCATTGGGTCACTGTACCATAGAGAGGGGGTGATGTCAGGGGACAGCCCTGAGGGCCTATTTTCATATTTCCTATTTCCTATTTCCCCTATATTCACCTTTTAATCCCTTTCCCTTTATTCTATTCTTCCCTTCTATCAGGATACAATCCCGAGGGTCTATTCCCTTTTCCTTAAGTTTCCTTATATTTTTCTTAATTTTCCTATATTCCTTTCCTATCCTATTCTCCCTTTCCCTTATTCCAGTTACCAACTATTCCCTACTATTTGTACCTGTTGTGACACAGTAGCTCACTCGGTTCTCTTTGGATCCCCTCTACCTAAGGTATGTGTTGGGGATCTCTTAATATGTTAGGGATCTCTTAAGCGGTTGATAGCTAAGCACAAAAGCAGCATAAAAAGACTAAAAGTACAAAAACAACAAGTCTCTATTGTACAACCACCTTAGCTCAATATTATTAGCATTGCTTGCTAATAGGCCTTATTTTCTTTCAAATCTTCCTCCTCAAGGCCTTTCCAACCTTCCTGGTGCCTCATAATACTACCTAATACTTCCATTATCCCTAATACAACTTCTATTATTCACCACCGAAGGTTTGGCCTGAAATTCAAGCTCCGCTCTCCAGATAATCGGGCTGTAACCAGATTCAAGCCCAGAGCCAAGTTGCTGGTTTCTCCATAGAAACACACCAAATATTAGCCTGAGACAGCCCTGTCTAATACAAATATTATGGTGAGACACCAGAGTGACTCAACACTGTCTTTGCCCTTAATCACATGCTCAAAACCGGTCTACAATGCCCTTTTTAATTACTAAATAAGGAAAGTAGCTCAAATTAGATCCAGGAACTTCTACAAGGTTCCAGCACCTTCCATGACCTTCTGTGCACAGACCACTAGTTTCTGGAAGACTTTCCCTATTAGAAAGGTGTAGAATTACATGCTTAGCTTACTAATCAGCCTGTAAATTAGTATAAAAGGAGGCCTTCCTGCCCCCTTTGAAGCAATCAATTCATATCATCATCTTGATCACCTTTGTCAGCTTGACATTGTGACTCAGTAATTCTTAGTCAGCAGTTGATTGTCCTGCTACTAGGTTTACATAATATTAATACTGTTGATTGTCCGGTATTATTATTATTTCTTATATATTAGTACCGTTGATTGTCCGGTATTAGTATCTTGGATTCAGCCTAAGTAGTTGATTGTCCTGCTTAGTAAACTGATTCTACAGAGTGAGATTGTTCTGTTGATTGTCCAATTCAATTGCATCTCTATCCCTGAGGGTTTCTAATCAGTTGATTGTCCTGATTAAAGACTCTTTTGTCTCTTGAGATTAC